>RJVU01035287.1:441201-451495 GCA_003731715.1 Anabarilius grahami
ACACACACACACACACACACACACACACACACACTTCATGAGGATGACAGGCTCCTTTGCTCAGTTCTGTTTGTGAGTTCTCTCGCGCCACGTTTCTCCATGAGCAGCAGATGAAAGAGCAGGATGCTCCAGTGTGAGCCTCCCACGGGCCCCTGAAAACGTCAATACGCTCTTCTGCAACACATCTAAAGCAAGATACACATGCACGCTTACACATACACGCACTTACACACACAAACAACGGGGAGAGATCTCCAGCAACCACATACCACAAACATGAGATATATTCATACACTTTATCAATAAACATCTGATCCTGACAAGTACGAAATTCCAACAGGGAGAAAATTCTAGTACAGTTTCTTGGTTAATTTGCTGCAGTTTTTGTTTTGTTTTTTGTATATGTGAGCATGTGTGCCAAAAGAATCAAAACAGCCATCTGTTAATACAGGATGACTGTAACAACACAAATCCAGATAAATAAGGGTTAACAGTCAAAATAAACACCTTTGCTCATTCTTAATTTTGTACTGGATACTAAAAAAGTGGTACCAAATATTTAAAGCAATACAAAATTATCATTTAATACTAGGGATAAAGGATTTATAAAATGAATAGAATGTTAAACAAATTAAATATTTAAGCCTATATAGCTGCTGTGCGCAAGCTGCAAAACAAAACACGGAGTGGATTGTGTGCGCAGTGGCACAGACACGTGAGCTTGTCGATCGCATCCCTTTTTCACAGACATCGCTGGAAAGTTTGTAGTTCAGCCAGATATGGCAATAGCAAAGAAAGTAAAATGAGGAGCATATTAGGCTACTAACGTTAACGAGAGAGAGCGTGAGAGAGAACTTCTGTTGCATGCTTTGATTGAATGATTGCTGATCATTCACTCAGCATATATGCGTCATTTGGATAAAAAATCACATGTGCAAGTAAAAACATGAACTGTTACATTATTTATGTATAACAAGTGGTTCCCTACATTATTACAGGAAAGGTGGTACAGTAATCACGTGATGTTTTAAAGAAGTTTTCTGTGCACAAACATCCAAAGCGCAGCCAGAAAGCTGCCTCTCAGACAGCGCGCGAATAGCCTATTAAATCAACCTGGTCTCATGGAAAGACATACCTGTGGGAACGTTTTCACGAGTCGCAAAAATACGTACCTATACGTAAATATCACTGCAGTTTCCAATAGAAGACTAGAGGCAGTAAAATAGCAAGCACTTTTAATTGTTTTCATACACAGTGACAATTACAGGGTCAGATTATGGATTAATAAAGACTTGTTTTTACATCTCCTTGCACAATATTATGTTATGACTTCAAAATGTTTTTTACCAAAGTGCACGATTTGTAAATGAATATATTTTGAACTTTGCATCGGTTAACCAGCTCCATATGTTTCACTTTTCTGACAAAACAAGCTTGCTCAGTAGCTTGGCTAAAAAACGGAGTTGGACTTAGGACGAGGAAGCCTTGGATACAAATCCGGGGAAAAACGAGTCACGGCAAAAGAGCTCAAAGATGAGAGATCAAAACAAGCTAAAACGGCACGATTTCCCATGCTTTTTATGTCACATTTGCTTTTGTTAACACTTCCGGGTAGGTTTAGGTGTAGTGTTCGTGGTACGTTATTTAAAAAAAAAATTATGGAGCACTACACTTTTAGCGCCACTCACTGGACAAAATTTCAAATCAGAACTGATTTGTATAAAAACATAAAAACGTATATTCACGTTTATCTGTTCCGGCAAAAAAATGAACATACTTTTAGTGCCACTCAGTGGACATATCACATTGAAACTGCAGTGATATGTATGTATTGGTACGTATTTTGCAACCCGCAAAAATGTTCTCACAGGAATGTTTTTCTAATAAAACCAGGCTCTATTAAATTGAGTTCTCTTTCATATCCTCTTGGGCTTGAACGGACAAATTCACACAAAATGAATGCCTTAATCTAAAAACATTTGATTACTTTATTCAATTTCTGTACCTGAAAATTGTGATATTTCACTGGTATCTGAACCAGAACAAAAATCCTTATCGTTGAGCCCTGCTGGAGCAGCTATACATATTCATTGTGCAATTAAATTAAGGATAAAATATGATAGAACAATAATATAAACAGTAAAAGTAACAGTAGCTTCTACAATACATTTTAACAGGCATAATTAGGCATGAAAATAACTGAAGGAAATATCTATTTGCTAAGCCAACTGATTTGATTCATATTCTTTTGTTTTCTCTGCCCAATATTTAAAAAAAATAAAAATGCAATGAAAATATAGGTATCAGTACTCAGTATTGAATACTAAAAATGAAAGTATCGGTATCGGACTCATTCTGGAAAAAGTGGTATCAGTGCATCCCTTTTTGGTACCAAATCTGGATTGCAATATGCAACATCACCAACATGTAGGGTGTAACTACTACTACTACTACTACTATTACTAATAATAATAATAATAATAATAACATTTTTATTTATTTATTTATTATATAAATGTTATTTATTAAAATTATCTACATATTTTANTCTACATATTATATACATGAATGACTTGTTTGACTAACAAAAATTCTATAATATAATATATGTAGATTTTCTCTGTAATACTTTCAAAAGAATGCAATTAATTTATTTTGGGCAAGTCACAAGGACTATGGCCGAAACATACCAAAGATATTTAGTTTTCTTCTTTTTGTAGCCTAAAGTATCGACAGTGAGGTATCAGAGGCTGGTATCATACCAAAGGCAAAATGTTGGTATTGCTCCAGCCCAACTGTCTATTGGCTCTAGATTTGATGATTGAGTCTCAGTCTGTGTTGACGTTTATACTCAGGGCTGAAGCTCAGGGCTGGTAATGTAGAGCAAGGCAGATCTAGTGATCTGGTGCTACTGGGGTAATGAGCTTGGCTAATGAGACGACACTGTCTGCTTAGCTCTCTCTGAAGAGAACTCCCATCTGCCCGCTGGAGACTCAGGCTCTCACAGCCCTTGTATCTGGCGTTTCCTCAAGTGGATGGTGACACATTGCCTCCTGCCATCTGCCCTGTGTGCCACGATCTCCCTTCTCCTCACCTTCACACCATTGTGTGTCTGTGTGTGCGCATGTGTACAGTATGTTATTAAAGCCCAGTGCCACAAGACAAAAGCTTGTCATCCTCCTCACATTTAAAAATTATGTTCAGAGCAAAACCCTTCTAATTATACCTGCTGTCCAGTTTAGCCAGAAGCTATCTTTGCTGTTAGTATTTAAATTATTTACCTGTCATTGATTTGAATTGCATTGTGGGAACTGCATTGTGCTGTTATCTCATTAGCATAATTCCTTTAGTGAATTGGCTGCTAAAACAACAACAAAAACAACACTGATAGCAAACTGCTTCAATTATACGATCATTTTCAAGATCATGTAGCTACAATCTCAAAATTCCATTCACGTGAATTCATGCACATAGATAAATTACAATGTTCATGATTAAGAAAAGAAAGATCTTTTAAAAATCTAGTTTAAAATACTTTTGACAAGGTCATTTAAATGTACTCTTTGCTGTTGTTATTATTATTATTATTAAAAAATTAATTTTAATTAATTAATTTAATTATTACTATTCTATAAATATAAATTTTATTCCAAAGTTTTAAAAATTATATTAATTCTATTCTATTCTATTCTATTGAATATCATGAATATCATTAAAGCTTTGGGGAGTCACACAACATGACATTTTACAACCTGAAGTAACCTTGCCTTGTCAAAAAAAAAGACAAAATATCTGATATTTTAAGTGCTTTAGTGACCTTGACGCACTGTGATGAGGAGTTTTCCCTGATTTATATTTATATATATATATACACACACACACACAATCTGAGAGCTGTTTCTGAGACCCCGCTGATCCAAGGGGAGACCCACACACTCCTGTTCGCAGGTTGTGGGTACGGCTAGACTCAAGGCTGCATGTGTAATTAATTTTATCTAGAAGATTCTATCCACAGCATCCAGGTTCTCGCTCAAGGCCACTGTGACATTCAGGTCTTTCATTGTAAAAACAAGTGGATCTTATCTGATTTTGAGGGACTCTAAGACGGCAAGCAAGAGAATATATAAAATATATTACTTGCTGCTGAAAGAGGCTTTTCTTCACATGAATCAAGCCTTAGTGTTGCACTGGAGACCATATGAAGAAAGGGCCGCCAGGCTGAACCTAGAAGCCTACGTGATTTACAAGCTTCCAGTGGACAAGAGGTCCTTCAGGGGTCCTGCAAGGGCCAGGACCTGCCTTTTGTGTGCCTGACAATTAATTATCCCACTGCTAATAATGCACTCTTACCTGCTGGGAAAGTGCCCAGGGCATGCAGCAGGGCCTGAAAAAAGGTCAGCAACATTTCAGACACCAAACAGGTGTCATGACAACCATCTTATACTACAAATATTACAAAATGAGAACCCCTGCACCTCCAAGCGAAGTTAGAATCTAGTTTGAAACCAGCTATGAAACAGACCTGTATTACGTCAACTGAAACAATATGATTTTTGCATTTTGTGATATAATTTTTGATTAGTTTGTCCGATTTTACACTCAGGACCCAAACCTGAGAAAATACCGCTTAGTGCCAAGGTTTAAGTGGTGTGGCTGGCTAACTTTAGCGTCAGGCTGTAGGTTAAATTTAAACCCTTTGCATTTTTTGTACCCAGACACTCTCTCACCAAAGCTTCAGGTTTCGTGAAGCACGCATTCTGCACAGCGCATACCACAATTGCTGGAAATTACATGCCTGTTTGATTTGGATGATTTGGAAGCTCTGAGGGGATGGTGGAGTTGGTGGGTATGGGTGAGGAGGTTCTGTCGAGGGGGGAACTGGAGCCATAAACCGCAGCCAGATTTTCCCAATTACAAGTCTCCATCAAAGACGTTGTTGTGTGCCAGCATAGCCCAAGATAAATGGATGATTTACACTTTTCCCTGTTACTTTACATCGGTTCACAATTAGGCCTTGTCTGGGCCCATGTTTTTTTGAGTTGTACAAACACACACATCAATTCAAAACCATTTTTATTCTGTTTTCTTTTATTTTTCTCAACTCATACCAAAAACAGGCCCTTGAGAGCTGCTAAAAAAGCATTAGCCTTACACAGAAGTTTTATGATTAATCTAACAGCAAGTTTTTTTTTCCACAAATGCTAATAAGTGTTCTTTAGCTGCCTTGGATGGACCAAGAAACTAGATGGTGTTTTCTGACCTGTAGTGCATTGAGAAACAAACATGTCTCCAACAAAAGAGGTTTACTGCATCATTGCACAATTTCTTCAATTTACCTATTGTAAATCCAACAGAACAACTAAATAAACATTCACTTTCAGCACTAAGAGCCTCCAGCTCCAAAACGACCAGCACAACTTGGACTCATGCAGTCTACTTCTACAGAAAGCAGGAACTGGTGTTTCTTCAGCTACAGACACTTTTATGTCCTAGAGGTTGATTTATATTGTTAACTTTTTTTATTATTATTATTTTTAATATGACTTTACTTTACTTTTTTTTTTTTGGGGCTATGTGAAAATCACATTATACCTTTCTTGATTTTTTTCTACTTCATTTATCTTATTATTCAAAAAGTCTGAAATTATTGTGTAATTGCATGTATTTTCTATTTAGGATTAAAAAAAAATAGCTGTGAAATTTTCCTCAGCAAGATGGCCATTTTATAAAAAAAATAAAAAGTCTAAATGTGAATGTGAATGTAATAGCATCGCAATATGATTTATACTCTCAAAAACTCAATAGGAATGCAGTTATACGTGTTCATTACATTTTTGGAAGTTTTCCCAAGAAGAGTAAATGGTAAATATTTGGACAGCATCACACATCTCTTGTCAGGAAGTTTGACAATTGCAAAAGCAGAGAAGATTTTAATTAGACAAAAAAAATAAAAAAAATAAGCAGAAGTGCCTAAAAAAAACATAGTCAAAGGAACACGACAGGGGTCTGACACTCCTCCATATGCAACCTGATGTGTGATAAAATAACTGTGCTTATTTCACTTTGCAAGTAACAAAGCCTGAAGTGAACATGAACCCCTTCCAGCCCTCTGCCCCTAATAATGCCTGACACAGCCACACAAAATAGTCTCTCATTAAGTAGTGCAGTACTTCTGCACAGTCGAATTAGTGGCCCTGCACCTCTGCTGTCAGTCTTTGTTTAATGATGTTTTGTGTTCATGTTACACACAGACGGTGGGAGATATGCAACTGAGAGAGTTCTCGTTAAGGAAGCGAGCAACTCAATTAGCGCTGTCAGAGAGCGTGGCCCAGTAACCGCAACTCAGGAGAACCCATGACCCTTACTCGACTCTGAGCCAATCCGAGCCCCCACAAGGCTTCTGCCCCCCAAAAATTAGTCTAAGCTATGTCGTCGCTAACTTATCGCAGCTATGCATCTGTGCCTTAGCAGCCACCTCCATTACAAAGATTCCCAGACATCTGCCAAGGGGGAGAAGGGCACCGCATGAGCCCCGCAAGCTGTTTAACCCGCCCTTCAGCCGTAACCAATTGATTGCAAGAAGCAGGCCCGGACGTCGCTTCATCTTTCACATGTAGGCGGGGTAAGGAAAGGGGGAGGGCAAATGCTTTTGAGGATCCCAGCATGCAACCAGGACAGCCCTGTCTCAAACCCCCACCCACTCTCGTTGAGGTTCGCTTCTGGACCGCTTTCTTTTCCGTTCCCCCACCAGTCCCGCCCCCCTTTCCCAATCCATTTGTTTGCATAAATAAATGAAGGGCCAACAAGCGGGACAATCCAGTTCACATTCTCTCCTTTTTTTCATGTGCGCTGGTGAATGTGAGGCAGGTCTGAAAGGGGCAGAAGCCTATAAAAAAGATTTTCACAGAATGCCATGCATCGAGTCTAGAGGTTTGACTCCTTAGAGAGGTGCTCACCCATTGAGTTCTTCAAAAAAAACGGCCCACATACAGACAGCATCTGTCAATTCTGAAGCGGGGAAAATCGATCCAAGCAACAGAAAGGAGCAGGTTAAGAAAATGTCACTTGGTTTTAAATTAAGCGCAGACGCAAACATATCTTTTTGGAAATACCTCTTTATCTCTTTTTTTTTTTTTCTGGGAAAGAATTTGTGGAGCTTGGCTGTGAAACAGCTTGAGAAATTCATCTCCCATTATTGGTCAGGACATTTAATTACTTAAAAAGGTTCCACATGGGCCCTCTTCACTCCAACATACTGAATGTGATGGGCCATCGACGCATGTTCACCGCAAGAATATTTCACCAACCGTCACACCAAGGCCAAGGTTTCACTTCAACAGTAAAAAAATAGTCTCAAGGGTTTCAATTATGAAAAATAAAGTCGTAGTCACAATTGGGGGACTTTGAGTCATAAATATGATAAATAAAATAAAATATGAGCATGGCTGTACAGTGCAACATATATGTTGCACGTGGTATGAAAAAAATCAGTCTGTGCGATGAATAAACTTACCACAGTAGCAGGCGTGTGAATCAATTTTGCATTTGCTTGAGAAAGAGCCGGTTGTTTGTGTGAAGTGAGAGTTTGTTGTGTGCTTGTTTAATCTAGGGCTGCACGATTAACTGAAATTAAACCGAAATTAAAAAAAGTTTAGTACATGTGTAGTGTGTTTCATGGTGAAGCGCAGCACTGAGATCAGTGTGGATCGATCGGTTTACAGTAAATGCTCCTCCATCTCTGCAAGTGCTGTGAGTTTGAGTCACTTATGCATTTAAAAAAGCAACACGCACCAAACAGCTTTCCAAATTTGTAATGTGAAGCGTTTACAAACTTGTTGTCCAACAAGAGAGAACATTTAATGAAGTTTTTACTCCAAACTCACTTTATAACATCAGTCGAGTTTTTGAAATAACTTCCTTTTGTGATTTGACGTGACTTCATTTCACAGTATGAGGCATAAATTATATTATTTTATAGTAAACAGTGATGAAGGCTATGTCGATTAGCATTGCATTTTTAATACACTTTATTGTAATGAAAAAAACTGAGATAAACCATATATTGTCCCAATCGTACGTTTATTGTCTCATGTTTCATCAGTCAAAACGTCTCTATCTGTGTTTTATTCTGCTACAGCAATAGCTGGATGCCTTTGTTCATATAAGGGATCTCATTGAACGTCATATGTTTTATGACTTCTATGAGTCTTACTTTTGGACTTTCTGCACGAGGGAGCCCTAAGAATATGAATGAAAGAGACATTACACTATGTACTCACTAATGCTCACAACACCTTATTTTGTGTAAAACTGTACATACAAAAGACATACAAAACTGTCAGATGTTTCACCCAATTTGTTTAGCACAATTAGAAAGTAGAGAAGTCCGAGCTGCTGATGGCCATGAATTTTTTAATTGTTTCACGTATTTTAGAAGTTTTTATTAGGGTGTGAACAGCAGCAACCGGAAAGAAATAAAATAGCCAGTCTTTACCCCAAATAGTTCTGCAACAGGGGAAAAAAAACAACAGTAAAACTAAACAACTTAAGCTTTCTTAAATCACACAAAGCGAGAAATGGGTGGAAAGCTTGCAGAACATGCTGAAGAGAGACAGGAACAGACCAAGAGACAGATACCCTGCCAACGTCTGATCAAACGAGACAGTCAGTAAAGACTTGTCTATCAGTTCAGCTCAGCGGGTAATAAAAGTCACAGGTCAATGCCATTGATTTGTAGCCCTTCAGACGCTGAAATTCAATGCCTATAACACCTCTCAAGTGAATGACATACAGGAGTGTATTTACCAGAAACCCAAACACAGAAGACAAGGCTCTTGTTTTAGCCTATTCACAGTAGTAAAAAGACACCTAATGACGCACCAGTTGAGCTAAAAATAATGTGACCAGATAAACCCTTAAAAAACAAAAAACAAACAAAAAACATCAGTGTTTATTTTCTTAATTCTGTTTTTTTTTTTTTTTTTTGATCCATGCTATAATTATTATTACTATATGCATGTTATTATTTGCTTTTTTTAAATCATAGATAACAATCATTTCAATGATATACAGAACTAGAAATACCCTGGTATTCATTTCAGAAATCTGGTCACCTCAGCTAAAAGCTTCTACATAGGACACATTGTAATTTTCCAATAATCCCTTAAGAAAAACTTGGCCACAAATCAAAAATCTTAAAGATAAAGATGATATCTGATTTTTTTTTTTTTTTAACAAATACAGTTTGGATTTCAGTGATGTAGTAGCTCTTAAAAGCCCTGGATAACAGCCTGATCTGAAAATAAGCCTCCATCATTTTGCCAGTGGACTGGATGATTTTCCACTGTCTCAATGAACTCCATCAACGCTTATATTTGCTCTCTCTCGGTCACTCATTTGGAATGCATGAATATTATATCCTGAAACACACACCGTAGAGCAAACGCTCTTAATGTTCTAAAGAGCACGTTCCCTTTGCTATGAGCAGCTAAGTTTAGCTGATCTGTATGTTCACTCTCAGGCAAAAGATCAACAAACTACGAAGTGCCACCGGAGAGATTCATCTGTACTCCACGTGATCCCTCCCTATATCGACCCCCATTGTTCAAACTAAACCTTTCCCATGTCATAAGTTCGCCATTGAGTACTGCAGGACACTAGCGATAGCGTGACGCAACATGGTCAGGTTAACCCGCTCCCAGCCCTGTCTTTTCCAAGTGTTTATGGGGGAACTTCACAATGGGGAGCCATTATAATAGGAAAGGAAAAGGAAAAGAAAACGAAAAGAGTGGAAAAAAGTTGCATATTTGTGTCAGAGTTCCACGGATAATTCAATCTCATCTGTTTTTTAGAAGCAGAAACATGAGGAATGGAGAGAAATGCCTTTACAGATTCACAGTACTGAACACATGCCGTGAACTTTATTGCATTTCAGGCTCTGGGATGGAACTATTTAACAGCATTGGGCTCTGGAAATAACATGGTTATGTTTTATTTTTCTATCTGTAGGTCATCCTGGTTCTTATAACCAGGAAGAACAAAGGACGGCTGTGGCAACTGCACAAGGAAACATTAACCTTTCAAGGAAAGGATTTTTAATACTCAAGTTCTGCTGAGTAAACAGTATTTCCGTGACCACTTTTCTATTTACTTCAGCGAGGAGCTTGGCCTCAAAACCATAGAAAATTCAAATAAAAAGTCCATGTTCAGTGTGAGAGCCATTGTGTAACACCATCTCCCTTCTTTTCTTTTTTTTATGTACTTTTTTTTCACCATATTGTGAATGTGTGTAGTG
>RJVU01035287.1:458942-478921 GCA_003731715.1 Anabarilius grahami
TTTTTTTTTTTTCATTACAATTTTATTCATTTACTGATTTTTAACTGATTAGGTCAATCACTCTTATTTTTAACCCCTCCCCTTAAACAACCAGTCAAATAGAGACATAATGGATAATATGTCATTCTTATTGCATATTCTATTTCACTTGGAAATACATCAGGTATTAAAGTGGGTTGCAAAGGTTTGAACATTTGGATCTGTTGATGAAATGGGGTATTTTTTAATAGTACTGAAAGAATTTCCAAATTTAAGTAGAGTATCTTACCTTTTCCATGGGAGCAGCAATTCAGGATGAGGCAAACCAGAAAGAGAAAAAAAGAACTGGAATTAGAAACATTTCAAGGATGTCTTGCATAAATTCAAATTTGAGTTAAATATTTTTTTTTAATTTACTTGAAATTCTTATCAAAATAAACATTTCATTTACTAAAGCAAAGAATAATAGTTTGTTCAAAACATTCAGAACAACAACTAAACGGGTAAGAGTGTATGTAATGACATGCCAATCACGAGACAAGGGTGGTTGGGAAGTATTGTTTTGAAGAAGAAAGAAAGCGAATTTGATGAAGTTTCACTTTCCATTGCAACTGTAATAAGTACAAACTAATCACAAACATCTAAATGTTGTTATGAGATCTCTTCTTTTTTAATTGTCTTGTTCAGAAGCTGTATGCAAATGCAAATGTCTTGATGTCTGGGAATGTTCTGGGTTCAAAAGTTACACACAATCAACAGTAATTGTTGATTGATGTTGATTACCACAGAAAACAATTGTGACTCATCCCTTAGTTATTAAAAATAACAATTTGAAAAGAGCAAGGAGCTGGAAGTAACTGGCACTAATCCAGAAGGTTTAAATGCCAAACTGTAAAGCTTATCATTTTGATTTTGATTTAAATTTGATTTCATTCAGTGAAAGCGACTGTGTCAAGGTCAGTAGGTCTCTTATCAAATAATTTGACCTTTTTATAACAAGGCAAGGTTCAAATCTCATGATGCGACTCCCCATAAACAAAGATTTTTTTTAATGAATTAATAAGTAAAATAATTTAATAATAATATAATTAATAAACATTTTACCTAAAAAATGTCAATTTAAAAACTTTTTGGAAAATAATGACTAAGATTAACTTAAATTGAGCAATAGCTGAAGCAAACACACAACGTTTTGATGTGCAAGTTAAAGAAAATAACTTTGTAAAGACAGAGAAACTGCACACTCACATAAGTATTTTTATTATTTCCGACATTTCGCCAGACAAGCAGCCTTTGTCAAGGCACCATTGGTTTGAGTAACTGTTGGTTCTATTTATGGTGTTCTTCATTTTGTAAGATGTTGTACAGTACCTTGACAAAGGCTACTTATCTGCCGAAACGTCGGACATAATACAAATACTTAAGTGAGTATGCAGTTATACTCTTTACTAAGACGTGTACACTAACATTTATTCAAAATATATCTGATGGCTATACCACATGACATTTTTAGAGCCATTGATAATTTTTTGTAAGCTGCTTTGGATAAAAGTATTTACTAAATGCCTAAATGTAAATGTAAATTTCAGCCTTTAAATTTTACTCTTTGTACATATGTTATAAATTTAATTTTTTAGACTTTTCCTTTTCTTTATCATGGATACTCTTACATGCCATTGACCCTTATAACTGCACATGCAAACGCACTTACTGTACTTCAAGTAACAGTTTAGTTGTAATTATTTCCTGAGGTCATCTGCATTACGCCACAGATGCTGTCGATACAGCTTAACTCGTATTGAACCCAGGACATTCCTTGCTAGAGGATGCTGCCTAGACCACCTACTCCTTCTCTAGGTTTCTCTTTCTCTAAAAAACAACACGCTTGCTGTTCTTCTAATGAGGTTTGGACACACAGTGTATCTTTCCAGAATGGGAAAGAAAAGGCCACAGGGAGGGAAGACCTGAATATTCAGTCACACACACATACGACAGAGCCTCTTGCTCTCTGCTAACCAATAAAACACTAATTGGTCACAGAACCCGTCTCCATCTAGACAAAGAAGCAGGATTCCCCCCAGATTGAAAGAGTTTAGTTCTCATAGAGTCTCCATTCTTCCTCGCAGGAAGCCCCGTAACTTCAAGAGCAGCTCGGCAGGGGTGCGAAGCTTCACAAGAATCAGGAGTTTGTTTTAGAGACGTGATGGGGGAATATAGGTCTTGGGTTAACGATGACATGGAGCTCCACTTATCCAAGTGTTTTCTGCTTTTGTTGAGAACAAGTGCAGGTGCTCTCTCTGAAAAACATTTGATCCTAAAAAGGAGGGGAGAACAGCACAGCAATATCAGATCCTTCATCTTTCGGGAATTCTTCTTTTCCCGTTCCTTAAAAATGCTTTAGAATAATTCAACTGAGCACATGAAAGCAAGTAAGGCTCCTTTTTGGATCCGACTGGATGTGTGATATATTATACAGAGATGATTTTAAGAGAAGGATTGTGCACAGATGAAATGGCCTTCAACTTTTTTGCATAGTGAGTGGCATGGAACCCAACGCCTATCTGTTTCATTTTTCAAACAAATTACTCGGAATCTGGGAAACGGCACATTTACTGGCTTCCCATCAGAGATTTTATACATTCAATTACTTGTACATACTCTTGCATTTTGCTATAAATTATAGTCATTTTAATAATAACACATCAGCCAACATGTACAACATAATGACAATAACTACTTCCATTAAACATTGGAATGGCAAATCAAGGAGGATATTAAACACAGATGTGGATACGGGCTTGAAAAAGTCAACGAATGAAACGACAGAACTCCCCCTTCCCATCTACACTGAGTCTAAAGCAAAAAAATGACCACATGCAATTTAGATAAGATATTACTACAAGGAATCACGGAAAGTTTGTGTAGGTTCAAATAACATAATGTTGCTCTGAAACAGAGCAATGAAAAATTACTTCGAAACCAGGCTCCTATGAAATATCAATCCGGGCTGCAGTCATAGCTGTCTCATATCCTTTATCTTCCATGCGTGCAAAATTTCACTCATCTATATTCTCTCTCGGTCTGTCTTGCCCTCCTTATGTGCGTTTAAGCATTAGTGCCATCGTACACCATGTGACCCTGGTGTTTTCCTGTGAGGGCAGCGGGAAAGGAGAACAAAAGACTCTGAGCTTCCTGCCCGCTCATTTTTCCACAGTCAGAGAGACTGTAGGCCAAAAACCCGTGTCATGAATTTACTGTAGCGTGGGCGCCGATCCCAGTTTAGCACTGTGGAAACAGGGAATGGGCCCCTCTTTCTGGATAAAGCCTGGATAATGCAGGAGTACCAGGAATCTGCTTCTTGCCCCATAATTTTGGAGGAACCCAAGATTGTACAATCTAAGCTTGTTTAATGGCTCGAATGGATTGTTCATTTATATATTCTATAATCATTCTATAATCATATATTTTATAATCATTTCTCACTCTCATTTCATTCCAAATTTGTATGACTTCCTTTCACCAATGGAAGACAAAAGGAGATGTTTTGAATAATATGCTAGTTGCTCTTTTTTATGCAGTTACAATAAATGTGGACTAGAGCTTTCATGATTGTGGATGATCTTTCACGAAAAAAAAAAAAAAACGGTGGTATATTATATTCCAAATGTTCTGAAGTCATACAGTAGCTTAGTGTGATGAACAGACCAAAATTTAAGTCATTTTTCTTTAGATGATTTTCCCCCACTAGTGAAATTTTAACTTTTTTCAAAGACTTCGTTGAAGCAGAGCCAGGGCGAATGTTAGTTTAAATTAATAGTAACTTCAATTTCACTTTGTTTCTCACACAAAGCTATTGTATGGCTTCAGATAGCTTGGAAAATATTACATGCCTTGTATCAGCCAATTTAAAAAATACATTTATGATGCTTTTTTGTTCTTTCTGAAGTTTTGAAGCTCCAGTCACCATAAATTGTAACTGCAAGAAGAAAAACAAAACAAAACAAAAAACTACCACAACAGTTTTACATTACAATATTAAATTCTTCTTTTGTGCCCCACTACAAAAAACAAAACAAAAAAAAAGTCATGGGTTAAAAACAACACAAGAGTTACTAAATGATTAAATGACAGAATTTTCATATTTCAGTAAACTACCCTTTCATTACCTGCAAACCGAAAAACAGGCATCAGTGCTGTGAGATCCTCTGGTCTACAGCTCTTAAGAGACAAATTTTCTGTGAAATACTGAGTCTTTCTAATGTAGGTGAACAATAGCTGAAGGATGAGAGAACTAACCCCTCTCATCCCCCTCTTGCGTCTCTCGCTCCCTTTTTGCCAAAACACATCTCAAAGGCTAATCAGATTTGGGAAAAAATGAAAAGGTTTCCAAAGGACAAGCCCCATAATCCTGAACCCCACCCGTCACCCTCTCCCTCCCCTTGTCTGAAAAAAAAAANAACAGCAAGAGTTGTGCTGCACTCCTTCCAACCTCCAATGACCTCACCACTGCTGGCTTTGTCAGGTTACCACAGGCAACGTTGGCCTTACTCATGAGTAGCAGTTGGCTGCATGGAGAGGCGACCCTCCTTTTGACAGGAACATGCCCCCAATCCCCCTCCAGAAACCCTGTAAATACCACCCTACAGGGCTGGGCAAATCACTCAGGGTCCCTAACAGAAGAATTCTGAACACTGAGACAAAAAAATAAAAAAAAACAAAAAAATAAAATAAAATTCAACTAAATTTCAAAAAAAAAAAAATCAGGACACGTTCCAGCAGGTGAACTCACTGCCGTTTTCTACAGTAATCACATTAAACATGGACAATCTTCTGCCTGAAGCTAGGAGTCGACAGTATCATCGTAATAACAGCATCACTGGAACAGCTAAGTACAAAAAACAGGCTTCCCAAGTCACGTTGCACCAAACCTGTATTATTTTCTTTCTTCTGCAGAACACACACACACACACACACACACACAAAAAAAAGAAAATTTAGAGGGGTGTGGGGAGGGGGGTTACACTTTATTTGAAGATGATGTAGTTACATTGTACTTACTCAAATAAGTACTGAGTAATATTAATTAACTACATGTACTTACAATTGAGTTACAGTTAGGGTTTGGTTATAATTTACTGTTATTACTTACTATAGTACATGTAGTAACATGCAACAACGTCACCTTAAATTAGTGTTACCAAAAAACATACAGGTTTGAAATTACCCTGACAGGTAAACCATTTCATGTTAAATACTTTCTCCTATCTCAGTTTAATATGCAGAATCAAAAATAAGTAAGCCATTGGTAGGGTGACTCAGTGAAAACAATGTGATGTTTTCAAAACATTGCCCTGTTTGTTTGAGAATCCCGACCAGCAATAGTGACTCAACCAATGGTGTAGTTTGGGGTGGGGCTAACTTTTGACCCAACCAATGGAAATCAGTCAAATGTTTGAAAACATTCATTAATTTCATTACACGCTTCAGCTGTAAGACAGAGTTTGCCAAAAAAAAAAAAAAAAAAACACAGGAAGAAATTAAAAGAGGAAAAAAAGAGAGGTCAGTCATATATGGAAATCTCTGCAAGCTTTTGTTGCAATCCAGTCATTTAACAATGGTGAAAAAGTATCAATCATGAGAAGTATTAATCAACAGGGGTGCCTGCACTATGTGAATAAGAAATGAAACAAAGAATCTGTGTCAGCAGTTACATCTTTGGGACCTGAGGTGAATTTTACTAGCTTTCCACTGTCTTTCCGAGAACATTTTATAACTTTCTTCATTTGTTCTCATGATTAATGACTAATGCATTGAAAGAGCATTAAGAATATGTGGATTTCCGCAACACTCGTGAGAGAATAAAAGATACCTAAGCATCTGACATGGCCCCAGAAGGAAATCTGGAAAATCTGCTTTTGTGCATTTAGTGCAAAATACACAAAAGCCTAAAAATGACTCTGCTCAATAAAACACTAATTAAAAAAAACAAGCAAACATATGAGTAAGTGCATTGCAAACTGTATAGCCTTAAAGGGTTACTTCACCCCAAAATAAAAATTATGTCATTAATTACTCAAGTTCATCTTCAGAACACAAATGAAGATCCTTTTGATGACAGAATGCTGTCAAAAAACTACATAAAGAGATCAGAAAACTAATCCATATGAATCGAGCGGTTTAGTCCAAATTTTCTGGAGAATCACTTATTATGACTAACAGATTTATTTTAGGCTTTTACCAATGTAAACATTGATCAGCAAACATAAGCAGAAGCTCAACCTAACCTGAATAACGCACAAGAACACACCTCTTTCGGAAGCTCAAACATGCTGCGTAACCAGAGGTTCACTCTCATGTGTTACGAAGCACGTTTGAGCTTACAGAAGAGGTTTGGTTGAGCTTCTGCTTATGTTCGCTGATCAATCTTTACATGCGAAATTGGTTTGACCCACAAAAAAAGCTATTGTATGACTTCATAGTGACTTAATGACATAGACATAGTGACATAATGACTTAAAGTGCCCCTAATATGCTTTTTCGAATATTACCTTTCATGCAATGTGTAATGTAGCTGTCTGTGAATGTAAACGATCTGCAAAGTTGTGAAGCCGAAAGTGCACAACAAATAAAGTTACTGTCTCTCAAAAGAAAGAATCAACTCTGAACAACCTAAACGAGTTGTTAGGAATTCGTATCCCACTTCCGTGATGGCCACACGTCACAAAGTAACAATTTGCCTGATGCCCGCCTATGGTCTTCATTGGCTGCCCGCGAACAACGTCTACTTTGACCGGCCCTGAAACGCTGTAGCTGGTTCGAGCTGTGTATACATTTTGAGAAGACGAACAAAATTCTCTTTGTAAACACTCCCAAAGCATGAGGATGTGAAGAGACAGTGGTTAAAATTACCACAGCGATACAACAGCAGAATAACATTTTCACGATTGCTTCTCAAATCTCTGTGAGGTCTAAATGGGATTTACAAAACGCCATTAAATATAGGACAATAGCCACTTTATTTGGACAAACTTGTAAGTATAATTAATTATTGATGTATATATTTTCTACTGGTTGTTCAAAATACATAGTTTTGTGTTTTACATTGTGCTAGGTCTCCAGCTAACCGGCTAATTCATGTTATTACTATCTTACTGAAATACTTCTGCAAATCAGCTGTGGCTCACTATTACCTAAAATTGTGTCCATTAATGCAGATTGTCTGTCGTTCTTACTACTCTGAGTAATGATAAAGGCTGGAGCAAGATTTGTTTTACAAACTGTAATGTTACATCAGTGATTCATGTTAGTGCTTGGTTAATGTTAGCACTATTATTGATACAGTTAATTATACAGTTCCCACATGTGCACCGCAATAAATTAGAAATATACACATCTGTTTGTTGATGGACATACACTTGTTAATGCTGATGGTGAAGAATTAGTTGCAACATCTCATGATGAAAGTCAAACTGAGTAGTGTATCACTGAGAAACGTCATTCTCGCTCAAGTCGTTCTTGCAGTGGAGGCTCGGGTTGAATAACTAGTTCTTCAAATGTTTTATCATCGGACTTGAGCTCGGATTGATATGGTAAAATCAATGCCATCGTTACTGTCTTTACAGTGTTTACAATCGCTGAGCTCCAGAAGCCTTCAGAGCTGAATCAGTTATGGTAATGGCCGTTTCTTTCCGCACACGGTATAAGCGGTAGACCAACCACAACAGACTGGGCCGCCTGGACAATTAAAGCAGAGCAGGCACACGGAAAGGAGGGTTTTAGAGTGACTGAAGCATCGGATGAGTTGTTTTAGAATCATTGAAAAATGTGGCTATGTCTATGTATAAAATTAGAAAATGAAAGCGTTTTTTGACCTTTGATGCATGTTAACCTATTATGGGAGCCCTCCAAAACAAAATTAAGAACCTTTATAATAACATAATAGGGGCACTTTAAATAACAGCAGGAATAACTGCATATGAGTTTGGAAAGCATAAGGGTGAGTAAATGATTCTCATTTTTGGGTGGACTATACACCTTTACTGTCTCGACCCAAACTCAGTCTTCCGAATCATTAATTTAACAACCACTGTCTGATCTCGATCCAAATGGAATGAGACTTCCAGCCGAGTTGGGAGAGAGAACCCATCCTGACTTCATCATCCCATTTGTCAATACTCGCAAATAAAGTCTTTTTCTGCCTATTGACTGCAGATTGCCGATGCGGGGTGCGTTGTGTGATTGCAGCTCGCTAATGCGGGGAGAGAGGTGCTGTGTAACTGCAGATTGCCGATGTGGGGAGCATTGCGTTCTGTGACCGTGCCTCCACTGAGACAAACAAAGCAGGTGAGTGAGAGGCGGAAAAGGATGTTGCAGAGGGGAATTCGGCATCCCACTTCATCAGAGAGTTCTTATCCTCGTTAAAGGATTATTGATTGGAGAAGCTCATTAAAGCCTCTTTTCTGACACATCTCTGAGAATCGGCGGCAGTAACATGGCTTAATAATTTGTTACTCACTGGCCTTTCTCCTCTGTGCTGCTCCAATGAGATTTAGCAAGCCAGAGATCAGTCAAAAGGCAGGCAAGATCCCTCAATGGTATTCACACGTCGCAAAGTGGCACAGATTGTCGCGAAAACTAGTTTTTGTCACACAGCAGATTAAAGGATTAGTTTATCCAAAAAATAAAATTCTGTCATCATTTACTCACCCTTGTGTCGTTTCAAACCCATTTGTCCTTTCTGCTCTTCTTGGGGCACTCATGAGAGATGTAGCAAAAATAATCATTCTTTTGAGTTCCATCTTTTTTTAATGAATCTATATTATTTGTTCACAAATCGGATTGATCCTGTTCTCAAGTTCAACTCACTGATTTTAATCCGATCCTCATGGAAAGCTTTTGTATGACTCCAGAAGACTTGGAACAAAGCATATACGGGACACTTTCTTGATACTTTGACGGAAACCTAAAAGCCTAATCACACAGCCAGTATAATTCTTAAAAATTTGTGTCCAGTATAATTATTCAAAATTTCTCTTTTGACTTTCCATGAAAGTAAGAAGGTCATACATATTTGGAATGACATGAGGGTGAGTAAAGAATGATATATTTTTTATTTGGGTAAATTAACCTTTTAAGACCTTTAAGATGTAATTTGAGACATATCAGGAGACAAAATAACTGCAGTTTCTTTTTACTTTTGAGCAACATTGATTTTTTTGTGGCATTGATGTGGCATCAACATTGATTTCATTGCATTGTCATACTTTAAGAATCATTCTTTACAGCCTCTTATTTTCTTTTGCCTAGGCAAGTTTTTACTGAAAAGAACTTCGACATCATTTTCACTGCACAAAAACTTTCAACATGTCCTGATGCCTGCTTTGAAAGTGCTTCAAGAGAAAACACAAAGTACTTTTGACAACCTTAGAAAAGTCTAAATAAATGTTGTCTGAATGGAATCTTAACCTGTGAGTTTATTAGTGGAACAACAAGCAGCCTTTTAAAAAAAACTAAATGGAGTTGGAAAGAGCGGTTATAACAAGGCCACTGACAGCTAGTCATCCATATCTGCAAGCGGCCATAAACTGCGCTCAGGCTTCGCTTGAGTCTGAAGGGGCCCCTTTTATTAGAGCACTTTAGCAGGCCTGGAAAATCTGCCCAGGGTTAAAGAACACCATTTTTCTTGCCATTTTCTTCCTGAGGGAAAAAAAATCAGCAGCCAAAGTTAATCTAAAGAGACACCCACAGGAACAGCACAGAATCCAAGAACAACCCTTCAGTTTTGTCTCTAGAGCGACTGCAGCCAGCACTGAGGAGAAACAGCCGTGTGAAAAGACAGCTATGATGACCCTTGAAAAGGTCTTGAGGCGACGGAGAGTCTGTAACTTTAGAGTGCGTGTGCCCATGCTTTAGTCCAGCACTGCTGTGGTTTTAACTTTATTGTGGGAGTATAGAATAATGTTACAGTAAAGCAGAAGAACCTGACTGTAATTTGAAATTCCTCTAAATGCTGATAAACACAAACATAAATTTCATATTGGTTATGCCAGTGTTTTCATCACCGTTATATCTCCAAATTATACATGTAAAAAACAAAACAAAACAAAAAAAAACATATTTTTACTCAAGTTGTGAATTTTGACTTTGAGTCTGTATTGAATGTGGTGAGATTGTACAGTATATTGTGTATACATTTTTATTGATCAACATTTTTAAAAATTTTAAATTGTATAAATTTTTGCTTATGTAGTTCACCCTAATCACATAGCTCATTTTTTGCTTTAATGAGCAATAAACTGTATAACTAACTGTTTCCGGAGGAAAAATAATTCCAATCCCAAAATACCTTTTTTCACACAATGATAAAATATAATTTTCACCCTAGATCAATATTAAAACTTATTTACTTTGCAGGTAGCCATGTAATAAGCAGCATAACTTACAATCAGACCAATAACCCCCTTCTAGTGTGACATGTCCTGGCTCACCATGTTGGAGTTTATTTCATAATGACCAGGCGATTGTACATTATTTCTCTATTTTCAATTTAGGTTGCTATGGAAACTATATGTTTCAGTTAACATTTAAACATGGATCAACTGTGTCAGGTTCAGGCCCTTGAGCTTACTTCTATAAAACTTGCGCGCTTTTGTATGACATGTAAATACACTCTGCGGGTAATGTATAAGAACATTGGCCAAAACGCTGTCCCTGTCGAGCTGAAGGATGAATTTTTTTTAGGCGTGTGGCCGTGTTTCTCTTGTCCAGATTAAATCCTCAGGCTCCAGAACTGAGAGCCACACAGAAACAGTCCAGTGCTGGCTAATCCGCCATGGGCTGTCAGCCCCTCACATCCACCCATGAGTTGACGGAGACGGTTTGAGCTTGGTAACAGACACGAGTTCATTAATCACCCACCGATTCTCCCACCGTCACATCTGACAGACTGAGCAAGCATGTTTGCCAGAGAGCCTGACGTCCAACTCATGCAACTTAACGCAGCAGGTTGGGGAAAGGAAAGCAATAATAAAAGTGAAGAGGGGGGCTGGGGTGGGGGGTCTCACATTGGCGATGCGTGTGCTTGAATCCGTGTGCTTGAATTTATCAGAAATGAAACATGTGCTCGGTTATTAATAAGGAGCTCATCAAGGACACCGGAAGGGAGCTTGCTGTTTAATAGAGATTCTGAAATCAGGATCCTCGGTTCTTCCTGGAGCTACACCCCCACCAACTTACAATTCACTAATGTGATGTCACAATCACTACATCTGATATGAGGTCACAAAGTCCTTTGAGCAATAGCCTTTCCTTTCTATTTTCCCCTTCAGCAAAGAGAAAGGTGTTAATGTCATTAGTGAATTCACTTTAGGGGATTACATCTGAACTAGAGGGAAGTAATCCCCCATAGATCTGCGCACAACATCATATTTCAGCTTTTCTATAGGATTAGCACTATGCAGCGCCCTTCCCTGTGTAGTCAGATGTGGCAAACACCTTTGAAGGAGAACTGACTCATGGGATTTTTTTAAGGATGGATAAAGCTCCCAAGAGCATGAATCATTGTGCGCTAACAAAAATCAGAAAAAACATTTATAAGGTCTGAGATGCTATTACTCTTCCTGTCCAGTATGTCCCATGGGGGAGGGCGGGGGATTTCACAAATATGATTGATTTAAAGGGGACCTATTATGTCCCTTTTTACAAGATGTAATATAAGTCTTAGGTGTCCCTAGAATGTGTATGTGAAAGGGTTAGTTCACCCAAAAATGAAAATTCTGTCATTAATTACTCACCCTTATGTCGTTCCAAACCCGTAAGACCTTCGTTCATCTTCAGAACACAAATTAAGATATTTTTGATGAACACCGAAAGCTCTCTGACACCTCCATAGACAGCAATTTAATTACCACTTTCAAGGCCCAGAAACAGTCCATGTGACTACAGTGGTTCAACCTTAATTTTAAGAAAGTGACGAGAATACTTTTTGTGCGCAAAAAAAAACTAAACAAAAACAACAACTTTATTCAACAATATCTTCTTTTCTGTGCCATTCTCCTACGCTGTTTACGTTCAGCATTTCCAGGTTCTACATCAGAATGCCAGCTCAGTATTGGTCAATGCTGTTGACGTGAGCAGCACGACGCATGCATGTGATGCTGATGCAGGAGTCAGCCAATAATGAGTTGGCGTTCTGACATAGAACCTGGAAGCGCTGAAGGTAAACAGCATAGGAGGATGACATTTTACTCTGACAGCTTGGAAATGACTGGTATGTTGAACAGGAACTGTTGTGGATTGGCACAAAGGTGTGTGAATGTTTAAATCTCTGTCTTTAGATCAGTGTGCTCAATAATTTGCCTTTTTGGCCTTTGTTATGTATATTTGGATTATGTTGTGTTGTAAATAAAATACAATCAATTAAAAATTCATTCTTTTAAATTTCCTCACATTCTTTGTTCTAGTTCCCTCACATTCCCACAGCTGATAGGGCCATTAGGGAGGGTTTTTGTCTTCCCAGGTGTGAAACACATCATTATTCAAGATCATTCATGCCTATACAGCCTTCTGACACAAAACATGTCTTACAAAATATAAATCAATATATTGTTTTATGTGAATGAGTGGGAAGGATGATTTTCACATTTTTTTAAGCAAAAATTCTAGCCTACAAAATACATTTTTCAAAAGTATTGTGAACAAATATTCAGTATGGGTTTTATGGCCTTATTTCAGTGAGTAAATTTTTTTTCCACAAACCACACATAAATGTCATTTTCTCAAAACTACATACTTTTAAATACATGCTGCTCACATATTGCTGTAGCAGAGTTTGTGCTGAATACAGTGTAATCAGACTTTAGCCATGAAAATGTTAAAAGTAACAGAAATAAGCACAAATGTCAGGGCATGTCAAAACACCTCCAGGGCCCAGAAAATACCTCAGGGACCAGAAGGTTAAAGTCTCAATGAGATCAATTTGAGACTTTTACAACAGGGTCATATATAGGAGTGTCAAGGATAATGAAAAAGACAAATCTTTAAAAAAAAACAACAAAAGAAAAACATTTGAAAACAAACTTGGCAAGTTCATGAGAAATGTACTCTTTGTTTTCATGTTGGTTTCATATAGTTTTCATAAACTTTTACTCCTTTTTCAAAAAAAAGTGTAAATGTCATGATTTATTAATTCATAAATTATATTACATTTTTGGGGAGTCAAATCACAACATATTACAACCTGACCTAACCTTGCTTTGTCATTAAAAGGTCAAAATATCTGATATTTTTAAGAAACTTACTAACCTTGACACGCCATCGTTTTTCCTGCATGTTTCGGCATGATGGTTGGACAACATAACTTTGATCTGGCAGACAAAAGTTGTTCAAATATTAATAAGCTTTGAATAATTAATAAGCTGTCTCACATGTGTCACCTCAAGGTCTCAACAACATCTCAAACTGCTCACAGTTCCAGAGCAAAGATATCTCCAATCAGAAATGTCAAAAGGAACTCAAACATTACTCGTGCAGTTCTTCCAAGATCATTTTATATACGCTCTATGCTATTCAGATTAATTTTTACAGCTTTATACTAGGGTTGTCCATTTAATGCATTAATTAGATTAATTAATTACTGTGAAAAATAACGGGTTAAAATTATTAACACATTTAACATAGGCAGACCTACGTAGCAGGTCATTTGACATTTCACAGTTGATTGATGACGATATGATGCAGGGCAACAACTTACTGCGTGATGAAGCCTATAGAATGTAGTTAGAATATCCCTAAAATTCAAAATATGGGGCAAAAAAATGCCACTGTTTGAGTTTTTGTCTCATATTTACTTCATATGATATAGTTAAGCTATATCACACGAGCAACGAGTGAAATATCACATGAGTTCAATAAATAAAAAGGTTAATATTGTGTTATTTTAGACACAATATTGTCTGTTTTGCTCAGTTTCTTCACTCCTGAATGAATCAGCTGTTTGAACGAATCGAATGAATGAATAAATGAATGAATGAATGAATAAATTAATGACTTAATCATTAAGACAATTACCACCACCTACTGGCAGTTTTAGTTTTTTTTTTTATTTAGAGTGTCATTTCATTAAAGAAATAATTTCATATTTCCATAGTAATAATAATAATAATAATAAACATTAAAGGTATAGTTCACCCAAAAATGGAAATTCAGTCATCATTTACTCACTCTCATGGTCCAAAAGAGCTTGTGTAATAAATTCTATGTTGAATCAAATAAAATATTTCTCGCTGAAGCTACTTTTTGTAATGTCTTTTTGATGCTTTACACAACAATGACTTTAACTTTGGGAGTAATTTATCAGCCAAATTTGATGTGCGATTAACTTGAGATTAATACAATTAATGAATCGCCACATCATGTAATTAATTAGATAAAAAAATTTAATCGCTTCACAGCCCTACTTTATAATCAACAATTGTGTCATTTTAGGTTTTAATTGAGGATTTTTAGGAGAAAGATATAAAATTGATAATTAAATGAAACAACTGAGATATGAGATATTGCTATTATTTCACCTCAGCAATGAAATAGCAACCTCTGGTCTCTCTTGTGTGTCCAAGAACATTGGACTCTAATTTGTTGACCTGACCATTTTTCATGTGCCCAGCTCTCAATACTTTCTTCAAAAGTGATGATATTGACAATGATGACAGACTGATGTTGTTTTGTTTGATCAATTAAAACAAGCTTGCTACATTGTGGAGAAAAAAAAAAAAAACTAAAAAAAACCTTGACAAATTGGACTTGACCACTGCTGACTTGTTAGCCACAATCAAACCACAGCCTGGACTGTCAGTCATTTTCCACTGACTGTTACACTGTCACTGCTGGAGCCCTGAACCACACTTATACAGAAAGTAAGAAAACACACTTGGTCTGCCTTATTCTAACTGGAACATCATAATCGTGTAAAAATACAGTGAAAGATGTTCTGACAAGTTTGCTTGTAAGAAGCACATTTACAAATTAACAGGAACAGGCGATTCCAAAATAAGCCTAATAATTATGTGCCTCTCATATCCTCAGCGGTTTGTGTTGCTCTCTGGGTGCATGGGGACGAGTCATTAGTGTCATCTGAGGTGAAAGAATGCAAAACACCAAGCACTCCATCCACACAAATTAGTCCTGACATAAAAATGAATTACAGCTCCATACACACACGTTTTGTAGCCTTCTGCAGAGCATGTGAGAAAACAAACAGCACTCTGTGAAAATACAAATGACTACATTTAACACTGCTAATCAAGTGGTCATCAAAACCATTACTTAAACACGCCGTTTAATGAAGAAGCAGAAGGAGAAGGAAGGTTGATTATGATGATGCTAATTAAAGCATGTTCCCAGAACAGGAAAATGTACTGAATTTGTCTGAAAAACAAGTATCATGTTTGAACAGCAGTTGAATTATTGGTCATGTATTCAATTTGGAAGTTAGGAACACATTTGTCTGGCTAGCTATATTATGAATTTTTTTTTTTAAACACGTCAGGACAAGAACATGGCATTGATATCAACCATTTGGAGTGACATCAGAGACTGTATACTAATTACATAAATGGAAGAAATCATAACTCTCAATATGGCAGCTGTACTATCGCCTTACAGTTAAGAGAGCCAATCACATTTTAATCGAATCACTGCAAAGATCGATATGGAAGCTATAGGAATGGAACTTTTTAATTTCATTAGTTTTACCTAAACACCGAAATTAAGGTTTATTTAATAATCAATTATTTAATCAAATTTATCTAATAAACAACACTCAAATAAAACTGAGCTTTAATTACATATAACAGTTTTTATATCAACTTTTTAATAAAAGAACTATGTATCTATTCCAATTTGTTTGTGAAATATAAACATTTAAACAATGGCTGTAATTTTGCTTAAGACAGATTTATTAAAACATTCACAATGAAGGCATTACTAAAAGGTTAAGTAAAAAAAACTGAATATGTAACAGTGCATATATTTAGCAAAATGCTGCCCTCTAGATTAATTTTTCAAGCTAACTAACAAGATATGGACATTGAATGGCTTTCCTGAGGTAAATGTAACATTACAGGACATTGTTTACAAGTGATTTTATTGATGTCTTTTCTGCAGTTGAAATTCTGATTGAGTAGGTCAGTAAGTCATCCTCTTTTCAACATAACTCCTGATGTTCATTCATGTTTATTTAGTGCTATAACTAGTAAGAAAGTGTAAGAGATGATCGGTTTATGCTGCCACTTGAACTGATGTGACTATAGCAAGTAATCTGTCACGGCATATTAAAGAGCGCCAAACAACATTTATTCTTTGAATTTCATGATAAAATTGACAAAATTTGAGATGGTTTCATATTAAAAGTAACAAAGCGATTATTGGATGGCAGGCACACTACAAATGTTTATTGAAGTTTTGTTCAAGCATCAACAGAAAACAGCATATACTCAAAGATCAATCTTGAGATTAAGAATCCATGTCAGTATCGATTAAAATCGAGAAATCAACCTAGCCCTAGTCCACACAGCTGTTTAACTGTTGTAGTTTATGTTGTAGTTTATGTGCACGAAATAGACGCTGAACAGTCAAAATGTGCCATCAGAGAAGTGCTAATTAAACATTACTGTTTCTGTCAATTTGATCCCTTTAAATTCTTTTCAGCCCAAAAACCGAAAATTGCCTTTTCGGCGTATCCCTACCATATTTCGCATAATTTTGAAATCGTTTAATTGATGAAAATTACATTTTAGTTGGATAAAAAAAACAACTAAAAAAACATCAATAAACATTTTCGGCAATAATTTCATAGTACACCAGTTCAAATAATATTATCAACAAAATAATAAGTAGTAAATCAGTAATTCACATCATTAATTATCTGCACATTACTGAAGCAACCTGTGTAAATGAGCAGATATCTTCTTGTAAAGGCTTAAGGATAGGTGTACAAATTTGAGGAAAACATAAAAAATTGAGAATAGGCGGCAAATAGACGTCCATCCAATTTCAACTAGGTCAACTCACATGGCAATTTCTGGCCTTACCACTGGCATGTATGTCCAGTTAGCTGGTGGGCAGGGAAAAGCATGACTGACCGCTTATATCCACAATTACCGAGACAGACTGCGCTTGGACGAGTGTGCCAAGGCATAAACGCCTCTGAACTTTCCAACCAAAGCATCAGAAAGCAAATTCACACCATCCACAAGTCCACTCCCACTCAGGACCAAAGCCAGGGAGAGAGCAAGAGAAATTAAACCAAATTTATCAAATAGGAATCCATTTGTTCTCTTTCACAGCGGCCTTCCAGTCACAGCTGTGAGTCATTGTGCGCAACACGGCAAAAGAGAAATGGCTTTTTTTTCTTTGAGCATTTTCTTGGCTCTAACAGCAAGACTCTTTAATTGCAGTAAGTTAGGATCATTTCTCTGTAACAACACTCAGTCACTGTGTTTAGAGCAGGACATGGGCAGCACCGGGTACATTTAAATGGCTGTAATTAATAATTCTCCAGAGAGTGGGCAAATTCACTTCTAATCACTAAGTTTCTTTGCCAGCCGCTGCCCAGCATCCCTCCAAAAACGAGCTTTACCAAAGTGCCAGCTTCAGACTTGCTCTCCATTTTGTAACTCAACTCCAACTGCAGTGACACACTGTCCAAATACGGTATTTTGAGAGATACCCATACTGATTAAACTCCTTTTAATAAGTCAGCTTACTCTGTGATCACCCATACAGAATTATTCTGTCAAAAGCATGTTTCATCCATTGACAGCCATTCAAAGTAGCCATGTTCTTTTCTCTTTTTTCTTTTATTATATTATACCAGATATTTCAACCGTACCCAACCATTTTAAAGGGCTCTTATGCTTTTAAATGCTGCTATGCATGTGTGTGTTTGTATGGGTCAAAACAATACTGGCTTGTTGGTAGTATGGACAACTGAGACAGAAACAGCACTGTGTTTTGACTCATACACGCATATAAATTTTGGTTGAACCTGAAAGCTGTATTTAACAATCAGAAAGAAGTGGTTGACAGTCTAAGCACATGTTAAAGTCAGTGGAGGGCTGTAGTACTGCTTTTCTTTGATCCAGCATGTATGCAGAAAAAAAAAAAAAAAATGATTCAGCAGTTTTTTTTTCTCTAGAATCCTAACTGCTGTGTTAGTGCATCAACCCCAATTTAAAGATTTTAAGGCTAATTAATCTATCTATCAATATGTATATATAAGGGGTGTGACGAGATCTTGTGCCACGAGATCTCGCAATATTAAAATGTGACAAGATTTCTCGTAGAGGGTGAAATTAGCATAGAATATGCCACCGCTACGTTTACATTACATTATGGTGCCTCCACTGTCGTTTTGCTTTTTTAAAGGCACAATATGTAATTTTTTTGCAGTAAAATATCCAAAAGCCACTAGGCCAGTGTTATATATTTTGTTCAGTTGAGTACTTACAATATCCCAAATGTTTGTAAATCATAACCTCATAACATCATTTTCAACACAGTCAAATGTCTCTAATATGATAAACAGTGCTGTGTTACTTCATACGCTTGACCGAAAACAGCGGAACAGAGACACACACAGCGCAGCAGGAATCACAGTTCACTGATTACATAACGAGAGTAAGGTGAGATGACTGACAAGACCATGGCGGAGGATTCGTTGCGCAACAGAATCTAAGCGTCTGATAAATGTCTTATCTTGTAGAATATGCGCTCAGCACCACCGCTCCCTATACAAAGAGTATGTGCAATCGCTTAAGTGAAATGCAAGCTCCCTGATGAGCGCAAATTAGGCTACATGCAATAGCCTGTCTCCCAATATCAAACCTATCTTAGGCTGGGCTGGGCTGGGTAGTTGTAACTCTTAGCTCTGGTCTCTGTTTGCCCTTTGAATATTGAGAGAATACTTAGATTATGGTTGCACTTATTGTTTGCACTTAAGACTAAGAAAAAACTTATTTATAAATGTTATTTATAAATGTTATTTATTTATATGTTCAATTTGTGTAAAAAGTTCAATTAGGAGGTCACACACAGCCTCAATCAGAAGTTCTGGAAGCTCATAATTTATTTACAGTAAGGTCCGAAGAGACTCATGTGAAATCATACAGGAGAGAAGCCAGTCAGTTGAGTTTGTGACAAAACCTTTTGCAGTTCTTGTATATTGTTGTATTTCAATGCATATGATAATTCATACTCAGAAAGAAGAAATGAAAAGACATTCATTACAAGATGATTAGTTAAAACATTTCAAAATGCAACTGCAGGCTATTTTTCCAGTCACGAATTTTGTCACTGAGGATTTCTTAAAAATACTGTGCAAAAATCTAGTCTCATCTCATTCTCACGAACCCAGTCTCGTGTCTCATCTCATCTCGTGAGCCAAGTGTCTCGTCACACCCCAGTATATATCTATATCTAGACAGATATAACAATCAGGACATTGATACTGGATCCCTAAACTGTATAAAATTTTTTTTAAATAAAGCTTTTAAAATGTTAAATGCCTCTAAAATGGAGAACAATTCATCATCCATTAATAGCAATATTGTTCATTGTGTGGACATATACTTTGGAAAGAGAGGACTGCCAATCACGCACAAATCAAACCCAGAGAACAAGGTTTCCATCTGCACTGTAAGCTAGACAACCTCATCCTTTTGCTTCCATTTTGTTTCACAGGTAGGAAGTCCTAGTAAGGCGTAAAATTAAACCAAAGGTAAAAACTTTGTCCCAATGACCTCTTAAAGTAGCTAGAAGAGGCCTGACAATTGCTAAAATTATTTAGTTACTTTGGCGAAGGAACCATTCCCTTAGCTATAAACGCACACAAAGAGAGAGAGGGAGCAAAAGTGTAACCCGGTTCTCTGAAGGTGTAACTATGATGCTAAACAGGAAGCTCGCTAAGGCCCCATCATTCGTTAGCTTTGCCTTTGTGGCCGATC
>RJVU01035287.1:479194-535014 GCA_003731715.1 Anabarilius grahami
TCTGGAGTATGACAGCATGCAGACTGAATGCGAGTCAAACAGGACCTCCAAAACTAGGATGACTTCCTTTTTTAGTGTGTCCTCATCCAAACCCACCATCTCTCATTTTGTATCTGGCAGCTTCAGGGGAACACATTTGTCTGGCTTCTCTGTGGACTGTGTTCATCATATGATTTCTCCAAGACCATTTAATTCGGGAGCTACGAACAGCCCATAAAAACAAAAAAAACTACTGACCTAAATCACAGCAGTATCCTGAACGCTAAACTCCCCAGATTATATCAGAGCTTCCCGCTTTTAAAATGGATGCATGGGGGATAGAAGTAAGAAAAGCAACACAATGCAGAAAATTCATCGAACTTCAACGTCGACCTTTAAGGGGAACTTTGACAGTGTTTTTTTTTTTAACTTTTTCTGAAATCTGAAATAAATATCCAGTTATGCCAGTGATTTGGTCAGCAAGAATTACCACTCTGGGGTAAAAATGTTTAAAATAATTGGTCATGAAAACAGATGTGCTCGAAACCAAGAAAATGTAATAGCTGGGAATGCACTGTAAAAAGTAATACGCTCTTTCTACTCAATAAAATTGTGAAATGTAATAGCTGGGAATGCACTGTAAAAAGTAATACGCTCTTTCTACTCAATAAAATTGTGGCAACAGATTACGAGCAATATTATTAATTAAATTCAACATATAAGAATTGAATTACAATTAATCAAATGAATTGCTTAAAAGTCAACCATTTAAAATGTGTAAAATTAGCAAACACCATTACAAAAACCATAAACTGACTTAAAAAGCAAAGAATCAAAACACCAAACTAAATTAAACACTGATCACCATAACGATGACCAAACGTTTTCAATAAAATCAACATCAACATCTAAACCTCTGTTAATTATTGTGTTTCTCTTTCCTTCATTGAGTCTGCTTGTTATCATCAGGTGTCTTCAGTTTTGGTAATACAAAATAAAGAGTTCTTAATTTATCTTTGACGTCTGTTATTCAGATATTTTTGTTCAAATTTCCCTAAAATTTTACTCGTTTTAAATGGTTGACATTTAAGGAATCAATTTGATTAATTCTAACTCAATTCTATTTGTTGAATTTAATTAATAATATTGCTTGTAATCTGTTGCCAAAATTTTATGGAGTAGATATAGCGCATTTTTACAGTGCATGACTGTGTGGTTTCATATGGTAAAACGGAGTTAAAATTTTAAGTCGCCATAAATTAAAATTCATTTTTAATTATTAATATATAATAATATCTATATAGAAAATTAAAATATTTTAATATCTTTGCATGAGGTTGATCTTTTTGTGAATGATTCTTCCATGCATACATTTGATTTTTTTTATTTTCCAATAATCTGTTTGACTCGGACGTAAGTCACAAAGAAAAGATCTGTTGCTACTTCCATTTCATCATGATTTAATGAAAAAATTTAAGGTGGTGTAACCATTGAGTAAAAAGCAACAACATATTTTTATACACTTCAAATACACTTCAAAAGCTATTTTATAAATTTTATGTTTTTGTGGAGTGGCACCACATGACATTTTACAACCTGAATTAACCTTGTCTTTTCATAAAAATTATCTGATATTGTAAGAGGCTTATTGACCTTGACACTATGATATAATTTCCTGTTTTGTTTTTGTTTCTAAATGTTGGCCACATGATTTTTTAAATAATAATAATCAATTAAGCAGTTTTGTTACAATATATTTATATTAATATTTTTATAAGGAATAATAATAAAAGATTATGCCAGATCATATGTTATAAGATTATACATTACAGTGCTTTGAAAGCTGGCCTGACACCAGTTTTCCTCATACAAAATGTCTACAGAAAGTCATCGGCTGACTGGACAGCAAGACAGCTGCCATCGGTTTCGAACAAATCCATCGTATTTCATGGAGAAAAACAAAAGCAATGCATTCTGGGTAAATACAAAGCGTATTGGAAATCTGGCCCATTAATACAAGCAGAGGCCAACCACTTACACAGACTGCAAAGGCTTTACAAGTGTCTGTGTGTTTATGTGGGCATGCATGATATATGTGGCGTCCCAAAATGTGTGTGATCAAGCAGCTGGTGTATAGACAGAGAAAGAACAAAAAGTAAAACTCTGTGTGTGCGTGTTTCCAGCCGTGTGCAGCAGGTCTGTGCAGAGTATTGTGTTAGTGTAAGTGAGTGTATAATGTGTATCGGCCTCAGAGCAGAACTGCTTGCCAGTAATGTGTGTATGAGAGAGAGAAAGAGAAAGGTGAACGCTCAGATAGGGTGCCTGATTATGTATGCATTGAATAAAAACTATTTCCCTGGCCAGCAGGCCTTCCAACTCCGCCCAAATACTACGGCTCCATCCCAACGAGTGGAAGGAGGAAGCGAGAGGAGCCATTTGAAATGGCCCTCAGGATACGCATCATCCTGTGCCGTGAATGACAGAGGAGGCCACTCCGACCGCTTCCCCCGATCGCTATCCCTAAAAAAACACTTTTCTGCACAGTAAGACATTCCGGCCTGCCCTCGGGGGCGTACGGAGACATACAGGTCTGAAAGCACTTCAGCAGAGGGCAGGACATCTCAGCTGTATATCAGGCTTACATTAATGTTTCTTAGAAAGAGACATTTCTTGTGGCAGACAGTGTGAAGGAGAAAAACAAGGGGAGAGGATGAAGAGAAATTGATTAAAATATCTCCGCTTTTGACAGCTATCAAACTGACACAAATCCACAAGAGCAAATTCATTCCAGTTCATCAGCTCCGATATGCCACTTCTTCAAGTTCAGCTCTATAAACGCTAAACACACTGATCTAATGCATTACGATCCCACCAGGTCTGCTGACTATTTTATCAAGCCCACATCAGTCGTCACGAGCAAGCCCCATTGTATCTTACTTCGTGTTGTATTCCGGACTAAAATGCATATGAATAACACAATTATACAATAAATTAGAAGAAAACACTAATTCAATTATGTGATTAGATAAAATAAATCAAAAGCACATATGAATAAATAACTCAAATTAATTAATAACAAAGGTTACAATTAACAAACAATTAAATCAGTTGCTCTTTATTTTTAGATATAATAATCATTTTAGATTAAAAAATAAAAATACATTTAAAAAAATTAAATTGCACATAAGGCAGGTTTTGAATTAACTTTCTAAATCTAATTATAAACAATTATTACTCCAATTCATTTTTGTGTTACTGTCCTAACTTGTTTTTATAACAAATATATTTAAACATAATAAATAATTAAGACATTACTAATAGGTTAAGTAAATATAATGAATATATATGCTAGTATAGTGCAAATATTTAATGAAATGTTCTTCTCCAGAGTTCATTTCTCTAGTGAACTAACATGCTGTGGACAGTAAATGACTTGCCTGAGGTAAATGTAATGCTACACGAGATATTATTCTCAAGATGTCTTATTTATATCTTTGTCCGCATCTGAAATAATGGTGGAGAGATTACATGCATATCTAGATCGTCTGTTCTTGTTCTGCACTTTATCCTGTTGTGGAGGTTAGCAAACAGCATTGCATTACCGAGTGTGCCCCCTTCTGGATTGGAGTGTGGATCGCCTGTGACTGACTGTATTCGTCGTCTAACTGCATGAACCGAACCGTAATGCCCGTACCGTACAGTTCAGGACAAATACATGTACCGTTACACCCCTAATAATTATACATATATTGGAGTGGGCATAAATATTTTTGTAGTCGAAGAATCATAAAATAAATTTTATAAATGTATACATTTATTTAAAAGAAGTCTTAAGATTGTGAATTTTACTAATTAAATATGAAATGTTTACAACAATTTATAAAAAAAAAATACAGTAAGAACAGTATATTTTATTATATAACAGTTTTTAATATACTTTAAAATATAATTTATTCCTGTGATGGTAAAGCTTAATTTTCGAAATTTTCAGTCACATGTTCAAGTTAATGCGTCCTTGCTGAAAGTATTAATTCCAAATTAAAAGGTTGGATTGTTGTTGTTTGCTTTTGTTGCAATCTCATGTGAGTGTCAGTTTATCCAATTAATACACTTCATCAGGGAAGAGATGTCATTGCAAAGAGGAAGAGGAAGTTGTATTAATTAAAGATTACGAGGGCACGAGTTTTTTTAATTTTTTTTTTATTTTTTTTCATGATGTCCACAGATAAATCATTTACAACAACTACTGAAATATTTCATAAACAATAAGAATTGACAGTTTTGTTTTCACAGTGACAAATGGTGGTATATGTTCACCTGATTGTGGGGCAGTCGTCAATTTAAGCACAGAGACTACGATCAAAAGAAAGATAAACCCCTAATCAGGGTTAAAATCTCTCCATCTCCACAAGTTTCTCTCATTTCACACTGTGTGGCTAACGTATTTTGTTCTGGAACCAATCTCATGTGATACACTTTCACTCGCCCATAGAGGGCAAAGGTGGCCCTGTAGAGCCTAAACCCTCAGTAGACAAGAACTGTATCATGTGAATTACTTTGTGGTTTGGGCCAAGAAAGGTTACAGGACACGCTGTAGATGTTCACATTTCTCTTCTTAAACAGTAAGCACATCCTCTGGGTGGACTGAGGATAAGCGATATAAAGGAACAACAGACTTTACAGTGTACGGAGAATCAAGAGTAATCCTGTAATCCTGACCTGTGTAGATACATCAATATTTACTCAACAGGAAGACTTCTGAATGCTGAACTCCCTGTGAGGGAAGACTCCATACCCTCTTATACCATATCTATCTCATCTGAGACTCAAAGTTTCTCACAGACATTGAAAAGGAAACAGTTGCCTCTGTAAGGGGAAAAAAACAAAGGATGTTCTTGTCCTGCAGAGTGTCAATAGCCGATTAGCAACTCACCAGTCTGACATTTATGATACCCCAGTCTGAAGTAGAGGATCAACCTGATAAGACTATAATTACCTTGACTACCCCTGCAAGAAGGATAAACATTACTGGTCATCACCATGGTGTCCCCACCAGGCTTTTTGACTACTAAGATAAGATCCCACCCTCCCTTCAGAGCGTCTCCAAAGCCACGCCTCCTCCAAAACACATGAACGCACACAGCCAGAGCAGAGTCTGCAAAGTGTCACAAAAGACAGTGCTAATTTACTTCATGTCTCAAAAGCGCATAACATTACTATAATAATAAACAATCAGCTTAAAGTATTCTGATTTGTACCACCTGACTGCTGCAGATTTATTTCAGCATTGATAGTGTTTCCATAGAAACGCATAATTCCGAGTCTGAGGACATGAACGGCTACGGGTAGAATGTCATGGGTTGTCATCTCTTAACCCTTTAAGACCAGATGGAGCGTCGGCGCTCCCATTTGCGTGTCTCTCTTTAAGAGCCAATAAAAATTTAATCCATATAGGTAGCACAAAAATTATTTTTGCATACAAAACAAGAGACTTTAAACTTTCATATCAAGCCTCCAACATGCTTCTGTTGCGTTGTTTTCACCCTCTAATAAGTCTGAGTAATATGCGTTTACGTGGAATAACACAAATTTGATATCATTTTAAAGCTTAGGATCTCATCTTTTTAATGCATCTAACCATTTTGAAAAACTCCTAACGAGTGCTGAGAAGCCTCTAAACCGGAGTTTACTGCCCGTTGGCGCCACCTGGCTGCGGAAAAAATGAATAATTTTTTTAACTATTCTTTATGCTATCACCACGAAATTTTAACCAGATGCAGCTCTCAAGTAGGAGAGCATCACCAAAAAAGAATTTTTAAGCGATCTTATTGTGTTCCTGAGTTATTCCATGTCAAATAAAAAATAAGAACAATTATTTTTTTAAATTATATATATTTTTTGTCTTTTACCAGCTGTTTCTCAGCAAGAAAATGTCCAAATGTAATGTAATTTATATTTTATATTTTATTAAAAAGTTTTCTATCAAATGATAACTACCTTTTGACTCTCCTTGCTATAGTTTTGGAGTTATGAGTCTTTACTTTTGTGTGTGTTGCTCAGAAAAAAAAAACTCTAAAAAAGCCTTCAGATCTTAAAGGGTTAATTACGGTAATCATGACATATAAAGGTGGCAGCTGATTGTTTACACTGGTTGGTTGACTGTTTGTCTACAACTCTGCATAGCTTCATGTAACATGCTGATTTAGACCAAATGCAATGATTGGAAGAACGATTTTTTCTGTACGTTTTTTTCTTTTTTTATCCATTTCTATTACTGATTGCTATCAGGATGTGGAGAGTTTAAACCAGTATAACAGTATAATGTTTATGAAAAGCATTGCCTACCCTACCTTTAAAGAAACCACATTACATTTTTTGAGTTATTCAAACAAATATACATTTCTAAGAACTTGGCACATTTGTTTTAACCTACATTTTTAAAAGCTTTTTTTCTTTTCTTTATTTTTGAACACTCATATTTGTCATTGACCCATAAATACTGGTCTAAACTAGTCTTTTAAGCAGGAACAATAAAAGCTTGAGTGGAGAAAGTTCATCCAAGCAGACAAAAATTACAGTTTAATGCAAAAAGACATCACCTTTAACAGCATCGGGCTCAAGTGATGCTCAATTTCTTGAAGAATGAGCTCATGTGATGTGTCAAATTGCTTGAGCATTTATGTAAGGCACATTTATGACTAATAAATGTATGATGGATGGACATTTCAGCAGAGATGAAAACAAAACTCATGCACCATCACTCAATTTGCATCCGCAGGCATCACCGCGTAACCAGAGACTTCCGCGAGTGAGCACTTCAGGCCAAATTGAAGGCGATTTATGCACAATTCAATTTTGTTGAGTGACGCAACTTCGCAGATGGACACAAATCGCTGATTTATAGCCATGCTCTAAGAGGTGAGGTTTAGCTTTGAACACATTAAAAAAAACAGAGAGGAAATGGGAGAGGGCAAAAGAAGGGGCTTCAGCTGTCTGCAGCAAACCTGCTCCCCGTTCCGCCCCAATCCCGTCTCCAAGGCAGCCATGGGGAAATCTCCATGGCAACTCCCACCTGGGAGCACTTGTTAACATGAAAGTTGGAGCGGAGAGGAGAAGGAGAGGCTGCCGTTTAAATGGAACGGCTGCAGGCTCTGTGTCTCAACAGGTTGGAGGGAAAAGACAGATGCCAAACAGGAAAGGACTGGAGTGTCCATCCACCACCCAAGTGCTTTGCTTATGTGGCTTCCACTCTCAAAGGAAATCGGCCCGGCGCACAGGAAGCCTGTGGGGGTAGCACCGATTTTGCATCCATCATCACAAAACAAGAGCTGTCCAAGTCAAAGCCTGAATATAAATGACCTAGATCTCTGTTGAAAATCATCTAAGGCACATAATTTAAGAAAAGCCTGATGGTTCGGCGCAAAACTGAGTGGTTTAAGTGATGACGAAGATGAGAGAGATTTTCAATTTCGGTCGGTAACGTGGAGGTCATTATTTTTCTTTGATGATACCATAATAGAGTTGGCCGGGATATATATTCAGAGCATTCTGGAATAGAACCACATTAGTGCTAAGATACCTTTCCATCTCCCAAATCTTACTCATTTGTCCAGACCACAGTCGGGGAGGGGCCGCGGACCCCACGTCCCAGAGGGCGATTCATCCATCTCATCACTCGATATCAATTTCAGGGAATGAAAGTTAAGTAACAGGACTAGGAGTGAAACTCTCTGATGTGGGCCCCTGATTGGTATTTCCAAGACAAAGCCATCGAGAGGAGCCTGAGGAGCTAACGGAGAGCCAGGCATAAGGGGTTATTCGAAAGGTGCCTTACATCTTTCAACTATCACAATTTATCCAGGAAAAAACTGAAAGGAGAGATAGTTAACATTGATGTTCTGTTATTCTACATACTTAATTTTTTAACACTATCAATCTGGTACCAAAAGTGAAGGAAAGATGTAGGTAGCACCGAAGCACTTACCCTTTATGATTCCATCTGAACCGCAGGCTCTGGGACAGGAAGAACGGGTTTTATGTGCCGACTAAGGTCGAGAACTTCACAAAGTCAATTTAATTCACTCTTCTTGCTTTTAAACCAGTGGTGACTTTGAAGTGCTGCTGACAGAATAACATGTCTGGGGCTGTTTTAAATTTTGAACACAGCTTCTCTTTCAGCCAGAACCGTCGGGCCTGCTGCCGTCCCTCATTTTGTCGGACCCCTGTTTTGGATTCTCCTCCAGCCTTGAGTGTTAATTCTGTGAGTACGGCGCAGGAGAATGTGGACAGGCTGGGGAGGATAGGGCTGAGGCTGGACGACAGGTTACTGTTATTTTAAAAGCACAGGCTATTTTTTTTACACAACTACACATCAAAGGTGATGTAACGTATTCGAAATCCATTACTGGCTTTGGCGTAAAGAAAAAAGAAAAAGAAAAGGGTCAATGACAAAGTGTCCATGATAAAGAAAAGGAAAAATCAATGTAATCAAGTTAGTTTCTCATGGTTTGAAAAGTGTTATATTTTTATTTTGTAACCAAGCACAAAGTAATAAATATGTCCCTTTCTTAAAAAAAAGGTATTAAATATTCTGTAAGGTAATAAAAAAAAAAAACTGTATAAAGTAACTAAATAAATATTAATTTATGTATAACTTAACAGTATGTCAAAACTTTTTTCAAGATGTAAGGAGTAGCTATTATTACTTTTGTACTTTTGTTATAAAAGATATATTTGTATATATGTAGCCTACACACACACACACACATTTTATACCCAGTGCTGGAAAAGGCTGATATTCACTGGGGGGACCCTAGTTGGGGACATATTTTATATTTTTAAACCATAGATGCAGAAAATCCCACTATATTTATGTATGAAAGTTGAATAGCATTGAGGCTACTGCGTGGATAAAAGATGGAAATCCTCCACATTTTAAACTGGAACTCTGTCACTCCTTGAAATTCACATGGACTCAGTCCTAACCCCCACCCTGTATATACCCAACACTTGGACATTCATAAATCAATACAATGTTAGAGCCATGAAAATAAATGAGGAATCAAAAAAAAAATCAAAAAAAATCTTTATTTGTGAAAAAGAAAAATGCAATGTATTTACAATGAATGCTCATGTGGATGATAATCATTCATCAAAACAAATCTTCCTCTTCAGCATTGCACTGCACCGCGGCAGAAAGTATTTAAATAATGCATCCTTTTAAATAATGAACAGATTTCAGCTGGTCTAGTAGTAAAGATACATGCCCTACCATCTAATGAGCTTTCTTCTACATTAAACTCAGTGCTTCCAAACATCTAAACCTGTGCAGTGCCAAATCACTGCTCTGAAAGTTTACAATATACATACACTCCTAAACACTGCTGTAAACTTTAATTACGGAGCCAGTGGTGCAGTAACACATAATAAAATGCTTAATAGCTTTCCAAGCATTCCAAGATGCACCTGCTCTGTTCGAACAGCACATGGAACATGTGCTGTTCTACCTCCCGCTAACAATGACAGAAATGACAGACAGGCAGGCTTGGCTTGGCTCAAGAATAATAATTTGTTTATGCACAAATAATTGTACTTTTTTATTATTTTGAATTAGTTTGTCATGTAATTGATTGAAAGTTCATATCTGTAGTACACTGAAAGAAAATGAAAACTTAATTTAATTAAGTGCCGGGGACAAAAACTGGCCATGAACAATCTATTCCACAAACAAACAAAAGCTAGGCCGCTAAAGTAGCTAATACGTATTAAAATTTTGCAGTAAAATAGTCCTTGCATTCACTGCCATTAATAAAAATTGAAGAGGGTGATTTAGCTCTGCTAATTTACAGTTACTGCAAGTGCAGTTAACATACAGCAAAAGAGATATATCTACAGCATAAATTGAACATTAATTTCCTGCTAAATGAAGAGTTAGCCCAGCTAGCACCTTGTAATGTGCTCCGCTTGTATACCTTTAAACATTTCTGTGAATTCTGTTGAATTTATTAAACAGCCTTGTATATAATTGCTCCAAAACAAAACAGCAAAAGTAAAAGTGTCCATTCTAATAGTTTCAGCCTGTACAGTTTATTGAAGTGTCTTATGGCAATTAAATCCCGAGCTCAAACAGCCGAGCCATGCAATGTGTGGGAGCCCCTTTAATTAAAGGCAGGGAAAATTAGTCTCAAATGTGTAGCATGTTCAATTGCTTCTGCTCGCTTAGTTCAATGAGCAATGGACCGAGATCAGGTGGGTTTATTCGCTCTCAGGACCGAATCTGTGTCCAAGGCTCTGTAGAAAATACATGCAAATACTGAGTCAGCATTTCCAACATTAAAATATATTAGCCACAGGGGTGCTTACTTTGGAAGCCATTTTGTTGTAAAACCACAGAGGGACAGCTTTAACTAACAAGGCCAAATCCTTTCACAATTACTTTATTAAGTAATAAATTTATGCGGTATACGCATGGGTCGACTATGTTTCCACATTTGCTCTGTGCACATTTATCACTGTCCATTTCCAATGGTGTGAAATTGATCCAAAATTGGATCAAAAACAATGTAAAGTAGGGCTGATGCATATTCAAATAGTTTGTTAATCGATTTTTTTTAGGGCTGGAAGATTATGCCTAAAATCAAAACCTCAGTAAATTGAACATTTTACCTCGATTACGATTAATGAATGATTATTTTGTTTCGGGGTTCGTTTTTTTTGCCCTTATAGTTCACTTAAAATGTTGTACTGTAAATATGCTTGACTAGTAAAGGTGGGATATTTTTTCCTATTGAAAGAGTGATCTGACATAACATCTCATTTTGAGCAGTTATTTTATCTATGGTTCGTAACATTACTTACAGATTTCTGCTCGTTGTAAAACAGATAATGATAAATTAGCACAGTACCAGTACATAATGATAGCGATTGCTTGTGTGAATTAGTCATACCGTCTCTCTATTAATTGTGAAGCTGTGGGTTGTAAAGTTACTTCAAAAGTAGAAAAATATATGCTATAATAACTTTTGAGTTTCTAAGCGACTTCAGTGATAAATCACAGGACAGCATTGACAATTAGGTTCTGCGTTCCTCTCTGTGTTTGCGATCTTCACCTTTTGTGCAACTACTGTTTGTATGAGTGTTCGTGCCACAATGCAGCTGCACGATCACGGTAGCTCGATATAATAATACACGGATGTAAATACTGACACATATACAGGATATGTGTCAGTATATTACATTATATATTTCAGCCACCTGTTTACGTCCACTTAAGCCATAACCGACTGTATTTACGTGAAATACTCCACACAATGGACATTTTGACAATTATTTGTGCATTTCACCATTCAGGCACAAGGAAAACTGATCGCACGCTGTCTGAGAGAACTGGGATCGCGCGCAAGAAAGAGAGAGTGCGCGTGTGCGCATGCGCGAGAGAGTGCTTCTGGTCTGTCATTCAGTGCGATTTGCATGTAGTTCGCAATGTTTCGGTTGTCATCATTAATTCTGAAGTATTTCCACACCCCTGAGGCTGACATTGTTTCTGCTGCTGCCGCTGGTGTCTCTGTGCATGGAAAATTCTGTCAGTTACGTCACGTGAGGTATCGGTCTTTGGTATCAGGGGTATTTTTTAGAGTACAAGTACAAGTACATGAACTTGGTATGGGGCCCGATACCGATACTGGTATAATATATATAGATTATTGGGGTACATTTTACAAGAAAATACTATTTCAGTTTTTCTACTTCAAAATTTCACATTTAATTCAACACGTTACTTGCTGTTTCTATGTAATTATTTGTGAAATTTACTAGCAATTTCTGAATAAAAATGTAAAAAAATAATTCAGTGTTGCGCTAATTTGATTGGCTGGCATTACGAAACTGGCAATCCAGACTAGCATTATCTAGAACTGTAGAACTGAGTTGATGTCTAAACCATTATTTTAGTGATTTTGTTTTAAGACAGGTCTATTATTATTCATGCTCCTAAACATTCCATAAAAAACAACTGCGATTAGCCGTTGTAAATCATTCTCTTCCTGTCTAAATGAGGGCCTGAATAAGCTGCGTTGAGGACCAGACTTAATGCCATTTAGTCAAACTTCTGTCTAGGCAGGACTAAAAAGGGCAGAACACCATCTTCAAAGTCAGTTATAAGCTCTCCATTCAGGATTTTTTCCCCTGGACATGACTAAAGGTCCAAACAGACACTCACAGAGAGGTATCCAACATCGTCTGCACTTTCGTGATTAATTCCAAGTTCAGAACCGCAATTTCCCCAGCATGAAACACACTTCTTGGGGAGAATGGTCTATGAGTGTGCTTCCAAACTTTCATGAGTTTGTAACATTAACATTAAATCAGAGAGCAAACTGAACCTCGGCTCCAAACCGCAAAAAGAGCATAATAACCTTTGAGCCAACCAAATATCTTGCTCTCTCCACTCCATCTCCTCCTCCTGGTCGGATCATCCCTCAATCCATCCTGCCTTCTCCTCCCACAATGCTGACAAGCAGGCCCATTGGATTTATTTATTTATTTATTTATTTGTGTCCCCTCCTCACCAAACCTCCTCCCAAAACCTTTCCAACGCCTTTCATTTCCACTCCAAATGCTGAAGCCAGTGAACCATTTCCATAATCTCCATTAAACACTTCAAATGGGCCCTTTAAGAGAGCTCTCATTTGCATAATCCCATTAACTCTCCTGTTATTGCTCTGCCTTTACCATCGTCCTCTGCCCCGCTCGTACAGCTGCCCCCCAAAAAATGGAGAAAAGAAAGGAAGAACTAGGTGGGTTTTAGGCCAAGGTAAAAAGAAATCAGAGGATGTACCCGTGCAGAGGAAATCATTTCATAAACAGAGGTTTATGGTAGTATTAAGCAGTGATTATGCGTTTACTATGTAAGAGTTTTTGCTGTCCAAAAGGCCAGTCAAGGTGGACTTTATAGTTAATGACTTATAACAAAAGGTTGCAAAAACATGGCAACTAACATTGTGAGGAGTTTATTGGTTGAGGCAACCAGCCTAAATTTTCAACATGAAAAATATGCACAAAATTTATATTGAAACAATCTCTAAAAATTTTTATTGTTAATTGGAATAATTCATCAACTTATTTTTTTATTATATTTTAAATGAATAAATGCATAAGTTAGTCACCATAAAATCAAAATGGACAATTCTTTTTTTATTAAATATTGTAGTTTATTTTTGTTTGTTTGTTTTTTTGTTTTTTGTTAGATCGCAACCTCCCGCTTCATGCCGACTTTAATGTGTGTTAAACAGCACTTAAACCAGCCAAAAAAATCTTACCATTTTTAAATTTGATTCACTAAAACAATATCATAATTAAAGCTGCAAGCAGCAATGAAAGGGCCCTTGCACCTGTGCCACCGCCACCCGGTGGCTTTAGGAAAAAAGAGCACAGTGGGCATTTAAGCACATAAATATAGGAGGATAATGTCAGTCATTTGTATTTGCCATACTTCCTGCTACCAGCTGGTGGCAATATGACTATAACTTAATTTTGGCATGTAGATGTCTTCAGGCCAGGGCACTTATCAAACATGTGAAGTTTGAGGCAGATTGGACATTGTATGCTTGAATTACAACAACTTCCTGTTTCGTGGCATTAATTGGATACATTAGCACTTATCCAAGTGTTGCACAATTTAAAGTGTTTCTAGTTTGGAACTTCATGGCATATTTAAATGTTTTTCAGGGAATAAATTACAGTGCAAAGCATGCCATTTCCTGTTGCCAACAGATGGCGCTATGACTAACTGAATATTGGCAAATAGATGTCTTTAGGCCAGGACTTTTCTCAAACTTGTGAAGTTTGGGGCAGATCGGACATTGTATGCCCGAGTTACAACAACTTCCTGTTTCATAGCGAAACATTGAAATTTGTCAGGCCGCCACGGACACGCCCTTCAATGAAAACTCAAGATTTTCGCTATTTAAAGGTGGTACAGAGGATCTTTTCGTCGACTAATTTTTTTAAATGAGCGCATGCGTAAGAACAACCCCCCTCCTTCACAGCTCTTTTCGAGGGAACACCTCCCAAAACTCGTGCACGAGTATTGGAACACGAGTGTTTACCACCGGCATTCGCTGTGTTATTAAGCCGGGCACACATTTAACGCACTAGCTAAAACATTCTAAGACTATGCTCAACATACAGCGATTGTTTCCTGCTCCTGAAGCAGATTTATATACTTTCGCATGGAATTTGAACACCGACTGTAATCGCAGACTGAACGCAACTGGCTCTGACTGGACGCGTTTGAGCGCGATCAGTCATAAGTATCAATTTACATTCATAATCGGCCTTACAATCATGATTGACAAGCCAGAGGGCCAATCTGCGCACGTCTCTCACAAGAAACGTAATGGCAGTGATTGACAAGCCAGAGGGCCAAACGGCTGATGTTTTTAAGGCCCTACCTCGTGCACAGATGATGTATATTAATAATATTCCTTTCAGTGCACCTAATAAATAGTCTTTTATCAGTTAGTAAAGACAGTTTCAAGTAATATTGCAAAAATGTATAAAACAAAACATCCTATTTAGCACCTTTAACATCGCTAAGGTCTTCAGATAAGACTGACCATGTATGATGTGGTTCTGGTTAAATCTCTATGAGGAGTTAATCACAGTGTAAAACATGTAATTTCCTGTTGCCCGCAGGTGGCGCTATGACTGTAACTGAATATTGCCATGTAGATGTGTTTAGGCCGGGACTCTAATAAAACGTGAAGTTTGGGGCAGAACGGACATTGTATGCTTGAGTTACAACAACTTCATTTTTCATGGCAAAACATCGAAATTTGTCAGGCTGCCACGGACACGCCTTTCAGTGAAAACTCTAGATCTTCACAATTTAACGTCGCAAAGGCCTTCAGATTAGACTGACCAAATATGACGTTGATCTGATTAAAGCTCTAGGAGGAGTTCCTTAAAGTACAACGTCTGGAAAGGGCAAAAACTGCAAAACTTTTGCAGAGAAAACTCAAAATATCTCACTTCCTGTTGGGTTTTCAGATTTTGCACCCAGGGACTTTTTTGTAGGTATTGGGCTGTTAAATGTGTCTACTGAATTTCATACCTGTACGTGAAACGTAGCGTGAAGGGCGGTTAATTTAAATTTTGTAGGTGGTGCTATCGAGCCATTTTGGCACACCCATTTCTGAAACCCATATCAGACGTAATTTTTCACCAATTCTGACATGTGTGCAAAGTTTCATGAGTTTTCGAGCATGTTTAGGTCTTCAAAATTGCGATTCATTTCGGAAAAGAAGAAGAAGACTTGACTGAGCAATTACAATAGGGTCCTCACAATCAGTGCTTGGGCCCTAAAAATCATTCAAATATCAGATGGCACATGAAAATATAAATTAATCTTTAAATAACTGATGACTTGGAAAAAACATACAGATTAAAAATGCACACACATCCAGTCCCACACACAGCTGTGATTTTCCTGAGAAAATACCCACAGTAGGCTGTGATACGTGAGAAAGTATTTTCCCTGCCAGGATATGGGCTGTCAGAGACGGGCACAGTGAAGTAAGAGGCCAAAGTGGCAAATTTGGAGAAAGGGGCTTTTCCCCACTTTTTTAGGCCTAATGCCAATCAATAAGAAATCTTTTTTCTATTTTTGTAATGAAGACTACCTTCAAGTTCTACTGTGAGCAACAGAGAAACCCCCAACAGAGGGTAAACGTGGTCCGGGGCTAATATCACCTGTGTAATGCATGTTGAAGAATTTTGCTCTAGCCTTGGGTTACAGTGGTGGGAATTCACACCGACAAAGTCTTGAATGATTTCTGGCCAAGGGTAAAAGCACAGAGTGACGGAATGCTCTGAGCTGTAATATCATGTTTCAGATTCCCAACACCCTCCTCAACCTCGAAAAAAACTTGAAGGATGTGGGGCCCCATTTGAATGATACATTGTACAAACACGTGTTTACTGTAAGCAACACTTATCAATCACTGGCATGTGGTTCCGTATCTGACAGTGTAATGGTTTTAATGTACTGGGAGGCTGCAGGCTGTGTCGAACCGGCTCTTTTTGATCAGGGAAGCATGTCTTTAAAAGAGCCATTACATAAATGCACGGCATAATTCATTCCATTTCTTTCTACTCGGATCCAAATAGCTCGAACCCGTGTGTAACTAGGTCTCATTCCCTGCGGGTAGGGAAAGATATGAACAACAGTTATTCTTTGGTTTTAAATGATTTATGAAAAGGCTACATGCAGCGATCTGAAGTCATCCATAATGAACAGTCTATGGGTTCTAAAAATGCTTTCATTTCATGAGTACATACTATATTACTCAACAGAAATTAAACAATGTATATCAAATCACAGGCTGGCAAAAGACAATAAAGAAAGCGTTGTTTGTTTTTCATTAGAGGGGACTCTTTTTTCTCGAGTGTGGTAATATCAAAACGTGGAGTTTGTGGAAAGGTCACCGTGTTCCCATATATGAGCTTTTGTCTAAAAAAACAATACTCAAAACATTAAGTTTGTGTCTTCAGGTCCAAACTGTAGTCAAAAGTTCAAAATATACAAAAAGTGTCCCTTGTTGGTTCAATGGAATTTTTGTCCAAAAATTCGTCTGAACAAAAAGCTGTATAATTTCTTATCTTTGTCCATCAAAAAAGGTAATTCCTGATTTTAGACAATGAAGAGGTAATAGAATAGGACATTCTATAAAATACACAAACAGCTGGGGGCAGTCGTGGCCTAATGGATAGAGAGTCGAACTTGTAACCCAAACGTCATGGGTTCGAATCTCAGGTCCGGCAGGGATTGTTGGTGAGGGGAGTGAATAACCAGCGCTCTTCCCACCTTCAATACCACGACTGAGGTGAGACCCTTGAGCAAGGCACCGTTCCCCCAACTGCTCCCCGGGCGCCGCAGCAATGGCTGCCCACTGCTCCGGGTGTGTGTTCACGGTGTGTGTGTTCACTGCTGTGTGTGTGCACTTGGATGGGTTAAATGCAGAGCACAAATTCCGAGTATGGGTCACCATACTTGGCCACATGTCACTTCACTTTCACACTTTCACTTTCACTTTCAAACAGAAGCAAAATTCCTGTCAAATCTGCCAGTCAAACAGATTTGCACATTAGCTTCACCACAGTAGGACACCTCAGGCAAACAATCTTTATATCATCCAAGCCAATTAACTGTCCGATATTTGAATATTTTGAAATTACTGGGATCAGTATAACTGTTTCTTGAACAGCTTATTACCAGAAGCAGTCATTCCACATAGTGTCAGTTCCAAAATGTATATCAGAATGAGCCTTTTGTCCCCATTTTCATTTTTTTCTGATTTCTTCAGATTTCTTCTGTCATTTTCTGTGCTGCTTTTGGTGGGAAAAAATTGCATAAATTATGTTAAACCGAGAATACTGAACTTGCACTGGCCACATCATCAAATTAGCCAGAATATTTAATAAATGAACATCCAAGGGGCGGGACACACGTAGACAGGCATTAAATTTGTACTGTGAAGCTTTTGTTTCAAATTTGTTCTGCAGGCACAACCAGGCCATCAGTCACCCTGCTCTCCAGTTCTCTGCATCAGCCATTAAAAACTCTGCCAACCACAAGATAATACCAGTTAACTCAAGAGTGTTTTCTAACTCTTACAAGTCTCTCAAGTTTTCTGTCAGATATCAGATAAGTAAAAGCCGGTGTTTAACAGCTGTGCCATAACTCAGTGTGGCGATGTGATTGTGACCGGAATGATACCCTGAGGCTATTCCACAGTGAAAGTGTTGCCCACTGTCCAGGGCTCTTGAGCTTAGGAGAGAGTGGGAGTTGGGTAAAGGCCCCCCTGAAGGGCAGGGATTAAGGGCAGTATTAACAAGCCTGGTGCACTGTGCCACTGCGACCCAAGCCGGTACTGCAGAGGCCAGCATTCTGCAGTGCAAACACCGGCAAAGCCAGGAATAAGTTTCAGAGTGTCTAAAGAGGCAATATATCGTAATACAAAACTAGTCGTTTGTAAAAGAGCAATAATCCCTTTGCTATTTTCCCCTGAGTTCCCTCGGATTTAATAAAGTTTGTCTAATCAATAAAATATGTCTCTTTTCGTTTCCGACACAGTAAACACATTTTAAAAAACAAAACAGCCTGTAGTACAGCAATACCTCAATCCTGCAACCGACCGGTAAATACGCATTAGCCTTTTTTTTAGGTGCTGGGATGTCTTAAAGCACATTTGCCTTTTTCAAGCCAAACAGACTCTATTCAAGTGCCATTTAAATAACAATCAAAAGTCTAGTCTTCATCTGTCAGCTTAGATAGAGGCCGGTTTGAGCCACTGGCTTTTGAAGTTATCTGAGTAGTACTCAATGCATTTTATTGATGCCACCCCCTTCTCCAGCACACAAAGCCCATCTAGACCCTGTAGTCTGTTGAAGCTGATCAGTCATGCAGACTAGTTCAACCAACAAGGCTTGATTTCCTCCAAAAAGGCCTTGAACAAAGCGCCTTTAGCCCCCGATCATCTCTGTGGTTCTGAGAGTTGTCTCAACTTTAATTATAGCTCTGAAGGGAGTAGTACATGGGACACAGGGGCCCTCATACCGACCGGACCTGCAGATGCACCTTCTATGGGAACTTCGGTTAATTGCGACCACCGAACTCTGACGGAGGATGGGGCGAAGGTGGGGGCTGCTGTTCCTAGACCTCCGAAATCCCTTTGTAAAAGCTAATGTGTCAGAAAAGACCCTTGCAGCGGAGTCTCTCTCTGCCGATTTAATCCCTGTGTGTGGAGTGAGCTCCTCAATAAAGGGCTCAGTGGCCCGGTGCTTCCGAGGATTTCCTAATTGCCCATTCTGCAGACAGATTAAAACGGCCTCACCAGCACCTACTAGCACTTAGAAAGGGAGACTGGAAGGGATCAAACCAGGATGAGCCAGCTGCTCTTCCAAAACCATCAAACGTGTCCACTTACTAGGCACAAACGCTCTGGTCTTGAAGCTGAAGTTTCAAGATGTCACAGAGAGCTCACCAAAAGATCGACCCCGGAACTCCTTTCGGTTTGAAAAACCTCTCACCTTTCCAGTCCTCCTGGATGTTTAGATCACTCACTGCACTGAGTCACCGCTCGACTCCTGATCTCCCTCCAGGCAGGCAGTTCAGTGCCCTGAAATTTCCCCCACATCCAGGAGAGGCCCCAAATGCTCTTTCTTTTTATACCATCAAATGCAGGCCCATTGAGATCACATCTTGAAAAGTCCTTAGCGTTAGGCGTGGTTATGAACCATGCTAATGACCCATGAAATTCCCTCTTTCCTCGACCTGAGCAGCAGCAGCATAAGGCAGTGGCTTTTCATAAGTGCGCCGCTGCCTAGTGAGCAAACAGTTACTTTGACCACTGGCTACAGGTTTCGAAAAAAAGAGTCCTGTTACCGTTACATGAGGTAAAAAGACATTTTCCCAGAGTGCTTGGTAATGGGATGTATTAAGCTATGTTTACAGCATACAGGAATGGCAAATGTCATACTCTCAGTGTGTCCGAGTGGGAGGCTCTCTAATGGAGAGGAACCAGTTAATCCTGCTGACCGTGATGTGTTGACATGCAGAGCTGCTGAATAGCCAGACATGTGGAACAGACGCAGGACAAAAAGATGATCTAATGATGCAGCAAGGAAGCAGAAAACAGAGCCATCAATGCACATTGCTCATCCAAAACCTAGTTACCATTTTAAGGCCTCCCATGCTGCCTCCAAAAATGACAGCATTGCATGCATTCTTTAACAGAATGCATTGAAAATTTTATTTAAGACTGCAGCTGTAGCTATATAAATTGTTATATGAAGAGTTTGGTTCCAAAACGCGATAAACGGCATTTTCAAAAAAATTTAGTTTCCGCCAAAATCAGTATTGTATCTGGTCGGTATCGAAAAGGCATTTATTAATTTTGCTCAAAATGCGACATCCGTCGTGTTATTCTGTCATATTTCCTCCCTTTCTTTCCAAAACGCGACAAACCCCAATCTCCTTTTTCTGCAGAACGCGATATATCCGCTCAACCAATCACAGCGCACCATTCCACACACTGTAAACAGTAATGGTGGCGCTCTGAATACAGCCGGCTTCCTAGTTTTCCTTATCTGCTTTGTACTTTGTGATCAACAAAAACAGAAAAATTAAAAATTTTGACGGCATTGATGAACCTGTGGTGGTTTCTGAAGTGGGGAAGAAACGCAAGTCATCGAAATGTAATCATTTACGTGAGGAGATTAAGAAGATGAGGCACTCGGTAAAGCTGTTGCTTGTTCCACGACAGCATAAAAACAAACTTCTGTCGCGGTCCACAAAACTGAACCATGGATAGTTTTTAAAAGCCGTTTTTAATACCAATGTACTCGGCAAATGTGTTTACTTTAACCGTGCGGTGGCGCCAGATACCTTTTTAATCGGTAATGACAAATAATTAATTTAACATTAACAAGATGACTCGTTGAATTCATTTTGGGAGCGACGACTGACTGTATTTTTAGTAAAATGTCTGTATATAAGATTAGTATTGACAAAGTTCAGAGGCTGTCATATATGTGAATCAACTTACTTTGTTGTGTATTTTCAACTTTTATATTGATGGATTAATTGTATTTTGAAAAAAACGTGTCATGGATTTATTGCATTTTGGGGAAAAAATAATATTTTTTTATAATAAACCTTTTAAAATCAAAATGTAGATTTGAATTTTTAATGTTTTTATAACCAAAAGATGCTATGTGAAAGTTTGAAACAGAAAATAGTGGTTTTCATCTTGCCACTTTCTTGGTAAAGAAAAACACCTTTTTACTCAAATTAATCAAAATGGAGTTATTGCGTTTTGGAACCAAACTCTTCATATAATCATTCAATACCAAAAAGAAAAAGAAAAAGAAAGAGAAAAAAAAAAAGGTCCAAACCTGCCTTTCAAAAAGTCGATACGTTTTTTAAAGAAATTAATACTTTTATTAAGCAAGGATGTGTTAAAATGGTCAAAAATGACAGTAAAGGATTTTACATTGTTACAAAACCTTTATATGTCAAATAAATGCTTTTCTGAAAGAATCCTAAAAACTGTATCATGGTTACTTGAGCATCAAATCAGCTTGAATGATTTCTTATTAGAAGGACACTGAAGACTGGAGTAATGGATGCTAAGAATTCAGCTATGCCATCACAGAAATAAATTATTTTAAATTGTAGTAAAATAGAAGTTATTTTTATTTGTAATATTTCACAACATTACTGTTCTGTTGTATTTTTGATCAAATAAATGCAGTCTTGTTGAGATATTTTCTTTCAAAAATATTTTTAATGTTTTTTGTTTGTTTGTTTTTTTGACAAAATAGTACAGAATTGTAATATCTGCCATTCACTGGTTATCTGACAAAAAATAGTTTTAGCCAGAATTTTATCATCAGTGCATCCCTATTTTAAACAATAATACTATTTTATTTTAACATTTGTGTGAGCTGCATATACATATTATTGTATATCATTCTTCTCACTTTACCTATTTTTCCATGTAGAAGTGCATTCCAAAACAGCCACGTAAGGGGTTGCATTCCTGTTAGGATGCTGCCTTAGAAATCAGCCTATGTAGGCCATATGCAACAAGGCAGCTCACTAGGTTTAAGAATGGAGCTATTAGTGTTGACAGTATTCTTCCAAACACACACACACACACACACCATGATGAAAGATCACATCTGTGTGAACCAAAAATGAGACATTAGGAACTGACAGCAATATAGACAGATTATGTGTCTCACTGATGTGTTTGGTTTAGTTTTTTTCTTCTTCACCGGAGGGTTAATGGTGATGGAATAAGAGGTTAATGACACTGAATCTCCTGTGATTGTTGCTATTGTCACTGAACTCCAAACATCTGGAAGAAAAAGGATAGAAATGGATCGTTCATTTGACCCTGCGACTGCCCTCAGTGTTGGAGAGAATTCTCCATCATAATTAACTATCTGGGTCAAACTACAGATGAGGAAAGGTTACGTTCAGAAGTTTTGTACATTTCCATGCAAGTTTAATGAAGAACTGAATAAACCAACTCCAACTATTTGTCTGTATTGCTAAAATACACTAATACCATGATAACAATATTTTGGAAATTTTGATACCTGACAAAAATGTGCTGCTATTCAAATCTGAAGGCAAAGTTAATGTTTAAAAAAGCAGTGTGTAAAAAAGCATCAATGCATGATTTGAAAATGCACAGCATTGATTACAGAATTTAAAAATGCATTATCGTCACTATTAATGATACTCAACATTTTACAGAAGACATCTCAGATTATACACGCATTCAGATACGCATTCAAACACTGTCGGTTGGAAATCTTGTATGACCAAAACGGCTACTTTTCAGGAAATGGAAAAAACACTATTTTTTTTTTATAATTATACACAGTGTTTTCAAAGATGATATTGAAGCATTATGTATGATCATATACTGTACTTGCATGTGTCATTATATTATTAACATTTCACCAAAATCAAGCTTAAATAAAGTTACAAAGTAACGAAAGTAAGCAATGAATTTTGTGTTTTTAGAACCCCCACATCTGAGGCAGTGCATCGCATTAACTTTTCATCAACTTACAGGTTGTGAAGTTTATTGTAGCAGTAGCTACAGTATGTGGGCACTCAGTTTCTGTCATTTGGTCAAAATCTTATGTTATAAAAGGGGGGTTAATAAAGTCCTTCTTAAGCGAAGCAATGCGTTTGTGTTAAAAAAAAAATCCATATTTAACATCTTATGAAGTAAAATATCTAGCTTCTGCCAGACCGCCTTCTGTATTCAAAAAGCTTACGCTACATTCTACGCCTTCCCTATTCAACTTACGGAAAAAACTTAAAAAGCTTACGACGCCAGTTTACACTTTTCTCTGTAAGTTGAATACGGAAGGTGGTCTCGCGGAAGATATTTTACTTCATAGCTTGTTAAAAATTGATTTTTCTTTTACAAAAACACATCGCTTCGCTTCAGAAGGACTTTATTTATTTATTTATTTATTTATCATACTTTTATTATGGATGAATGTGGATGGAAGCACTTTCTTCAACTCAAACTCCTTGGTATCGCTCACTGCCATTATAAAGCTTGGATGCATCAAGATATTTATTAATTTATCTCCGATTGTGTTCATCAGAAAGAAGAAAGACATATACACCTAGGATGGCATGAAGGCGAGTAAAGCTTGGGGTAATTTTCATTTGAAAGTTAACTAATCCTTTAAGGTTTTACTGAAAGTTTGAAAAGCCAATAGAGTTACAAGGATTAGTCTCTTTACCTCTTAGCTCTTTTCGTTGGTTAAATATTTGCAAAACCCACAGACAGACATAATTGGTGACCAAATAGTAGCTAATGATTTATGAAGAAAAAATAAAATGTTGAAATATGGAGATGAGTTTTCTGCCCAACAGCGAAGATATTTAAATTTTTATTAATTTATAAAGTAACTGTCTTACAGAATTTTAGCATAAGAGTGAAAAATAATATATTGCATATATAGTGCAAAAAATATATTATTTCTGCTCATTGTAATTGATGCCTCCCCCTGGCCCTGTTTGTGTGTCAGTAATTAATTTAGTAATATCTCCGTTGGCATCATACGGAAATCTATCATGCACGTTCAATGGTCCATCTACTGTCTATTGCATTGAGTTATTGATTTAATATTGCTATTGAGGTAACAGGAGCTGGCACTGTAATAAAATCAAAAATGACAATTACGCTTCCATAAAACCGAAAATAAAGCAACTGAGCACTCATGTGGCTTGATATTTTAAAATGGTTGGAAAAGACACAAAGAGAATCGAGGAATGGCCTACCATTAAAATGGCTGCTTTGATGAATTCCAGCTTGCCCTGTTAAGTGCCCTTTACCTGTCAGACACGTGATTTAGAGATGCCGTCTGTGAGATCAAGATCAGGGATGTTTTAGTACTACAATGTGAATAGTTCCCACGTGGCATTGGAAAAAACATCAAATTAAAATATTGTTACACAGCTTTGGTTAAACTCTTTAGAAGTGTGTAGATGAAGAGGCATAGTGTACTTTTTTTAGTGTTAATAGAAAAAAATTCTATCAAACATTACCATCATGATAGTAATGCTACATAATGACAGTGATGAAATTAGTGTGGCCACAATTCATAGCTACATCAGATTTGTGACAATGGTTGATCACAACAAATAACGACTTTATTTTTTTAATAATCAGAGAACCAATGCAATATTTATCCAATACTTTGAGTTACTGGCTTTTGCTACATATTCCATGAATGAATTTCATTCAAGACATCAAAAATGACAATACAATTATTTTCACAATAATTAATTTCCAACACTCATCTTTCATTATCAGTAGACATGCAGTTTCTTTCCTCCCCCATGAGACATGGCTGAGGAGACGAGGAATTCTGAAGGAACCTCAAAGGAGTTTGGCTTTTCAAGGCAAAACCCTTGGATTAAAAATACATCCTTCTTGGGAGTTTCTCTCTGTTTGGCCTTGAACAGACTAAAGTCCTTCGAGTTGTCATCAACCCTTGTCACACATAACACGATGCATGTGATAATCATAACCAGAACATCATGTGAACAGAGATCAGGCCTGAGAATTGGTCTCATTCGCTAAGATCCGTCCAAACACACAGCTGCAACAGTGAACCGTAATATCCAGTTAATTTAAAAACTAATATAATGTTAAATCACGGTATGTTACAGCTAAAGTATGGAAGATTTGTGCAACTAGCATAAACAAACAGAATTTTCTAGAAAAAAAAAAACTGTTTTCAAACAAGTTACCCATGTCTCTCATTGGTCAAAATAACAGACAGCCTCACCCCCGAACTCACGCCATTGGGTGAGCCACTGTTGCTATGTGAGGCTGGTTAAAGTTCGCAAACAGAATTTGTTTTGATAGCGCTTCAGAGACTGTGTTTACACTTTTCAGGGGAATCAACCTATGAATGTTTTACTTGTAGTTAGAACATTAAACTGGAATGCTAAAAAGTATTTAATCATCAAAAAACAAACACTTAACGTGTGGCCAAATGTTTGTTGACAACAATAATGTGTGGGGTGTCAAACAAACGTTTGTTTTGGACTACAACTGGATGCTGGAATGGTGCAGTGAAGGGAGTCTATAATCCTGTTAGCGTAGCACCTGAGTTGAAATGGCTAATCCTGTTTAAACTCACAACACAGCCCAGGTAATCTTCCTGTGTCCCGATCAGCAGCTGGTTCATTCACAGCGCTAAAGGTGAGACATCAATCCGTGATCACACCTGCGCCGGGATTAGCCATCTCATGGCAAAATAATGTACAGTATATGCTGTGGAAATGTGCAAGATAAGTACTTCTCTAGCTTTTGTCAATGGGTTATTATGCAATGCTTCTTTTCAGTGCAAATCTGGACTGAACACACACTGGCCTGCTGAAGCCGAATCTGCAATTTATTTCCACTGGTGTATAAAAAAATATATGTATTTATAACTGAAATGCAATTGTCCCCTGCACTGCAGCCTTGGCTCCCCATGTATGCTTTAAATGTTTGACACAACTGTTCCAAACTAATCTTAATATTTAGCAATATTATCACAATTTTTCCAGAGAGAACCTTTTTTTTCTTACCAAATTAATTCAATAGGTACATTAAAACTCCAAGTACGTTTCTCCAAGAGTTACATTACATCACGTGGGCCAAAAGGTACCACAGCATCACCGCAGGCTTGTGAGAATTCAATTTTTTTGCTCTGCCTGTCACAGTAACCCGCATTTGGAGGCAGCCGAGGCATTTTTGAGGCTGTTTCGGGCATATGCAGTGCCGCCCGCACACAGCTCAATCACCCTACCCATCATACATCATGAAAAGGCCTTACCACGCACGCTCTCTCTCTCTCTCTGTGTATTTTTCTGTCTATTTGCCTTTCACAAAACAAGCAGAGAAAACTAACTGATCTTCCCTGTAACAAACATACATGTGTGACAAACATCAGGCAAGTTTCTCTTTAGGAAGGAAAGTCTTATATTTTTACAGTGTTTTACACAGCATAACATACAGAGTCATGTAAAGTATATGGCAGATGTCGAATGGGCCCTAAAAGAAAGTTTTAACATTTTGCATTTGCTAAATTTGGATCTGTATTTCAAGTCAAATATTACAATATTTTTGTGCACACCACTTTTTTCCAAGATCTGCAACTAAAAAAATAAACAAAAATAAAAAATAACTCACAATCATATTTTTACTACAGCTTACTACAAACACAGCAGTAGTACACTAGCCGCCAAGAATCAGCAATAAAACAAAGGTTTATTTTAACTTAAAAGCCAAGACTTTAAGGTTTATGCCAGTATAGAAATTAACTTTCAAAAATAAACCTACTCTGAAAAAATATTCACAGGAGTAAAAAGCATGACAACGTGTAGTTGGCAAATAAGCTCACACAGTGACGCTAACATTATTTTAAAGTTTTGTCATGAATGATCGATTCTTTCTGCAAATCTCTACCAGAGTCTCTCTCGCACAACCTGTCATCAGAGGACAAAGCAAAAAGTACTGTACCTAGCAAAAACTAAAAACTACTGTACCTACTGTACAAAACTACTGTAATGTCAAAAAGCACTACACAACATTTTGAAAGGTCTAATAATATTCAAACGGCCAAAAACACTTTTTTGAGCTGCATTTCTGTATTTAATGTGAAAAAATATAAAATGCCACCACATAAATGCATTATCATTACAAAAATACTACGATATACGATATATAATTAATATAGAAATGTCTTAATTCTGACTTGCTCCTATAATGAAATCAATCAAACATAAATTACCCCAACAAAAAGGATTAAACCCGAATTCAGTAATATCATAATATCTCCATAAATCTACATGTACATAGTCACATGCATGCAGTTGTGCAATGCATAGTTATTGAACATTATTATTGACAGTCGCCTACATCTAACATAAAAAAAAACATGCCGTTCATTTACATCTAATAATATCAATATTAATTTCATGAAATAAAATATCCAGACCGCCAGAAACTATTATGTAAGAGTTTTTTTTTTATTATTCTAAGTCACAAGTCTATACTGAACTGATTTGTTTTAAAAACCAAACCAAAGAAAATGTTTTATTTGCTGAATAAATATTGGATTTTAACATTTATGTTGTTAATTTATAGCAAATATGTTATTGCTCAAATTAAAGTTATTTTTAGAATTACTGCTAAATTCAGCTTTTCTAAGTAAATGCTGAGCAGGATCTGTCAGTGGTAAGCATGGCTACAGTACGGCTAGGCCAGCAGATGCCCGCTGAGTTCATCAAACCACATGGTTTGCAGTGCACGGAGAGCATGCATGAGGTGATTCAGCTATGCATTTAAAAACTGTCCCAGTAACCCTGGCAGTGGGCATGCAGCAGGTATTTAGGGTAAGGGTCAGCCATTTTCCCTTATGAATTAGTCCCAAACACAAGTCCCTGCTCTGCCAACACCTTCCCTGCATAAGAGGGCTTTTCTCTGGTTCTGCAAGAATGACAGGATTGACGTATCTGCAGTTCGAGAGAGAAAACTCCCAGATGACTAAGGAGGCAATGTTCCACTTCTCACATGCTTTCCTATTCTTTTCCTTTAAAAATGTCGAGTTATTTGAAGGTCAAGGCCTACTGAGATGTGTGGGCAGCTCCTCCCTCTCACTTAAAGACAGAACCATGTGTTCAGTGGCTTTACACCCAATTGGTGTAAAGAAGACATTTGCAAAGTGAAAACAGGTGAATCAACTAAACACATCAGCACTAATTCGGCTATAGGGAGATGGCGTCACATGCAAAACGGACAAAATAAAATGTTTTTCATATCAAATAAAAGTCACCTGGTGGCTCAAGCATCAGGAATCATAGTTTTCAAAACATAATTCAATTACTCAAATTTTGCACAGTTGAGACACATTCAGAGTTTTGCCAAAATCCATGCAGTATTATATTTTTATTTTAATATTGATATTTATCATTTAGTAAAATATTCAAGTAAAGTTTTTTCCCCACGGAGAAAAAAATAGTCACGTAACAAAATACATCTATGAGCCACTTTGTAAGCGGACACTGTCATGTCTTGTCCATGATTATAATGTATATGAAATATAAATTATATGAAACATATTTTAGAATGAAAATAACTATAAAAGCATAAAATCTCTCTCCATAAATGTGAATGTTTATAAAATATATATTTTTTTGTGTGGAACGCATGCAAGTTTAATTTGAAATAAAGTTAATCTGTGCCCAATCCTCAATTACAATTCACATTGTAAATATATAAAATATTCACAATTTATTAAATTTTTTTTTAATAAATATTCACATTTATGGAGAAGGATTTTATGCTTTATAGAGTTATTTTTATTCTAAAATATGTTTCATATAATTTATATTTACAATGTGAATTATAATTGAGGATTGGGCATAGATCAACATTATTTCAAATTAAACTCACATGCATTCCACACAAAATAAAAGTTTATAAATACCTTTTTTTCCCCAATTCATCGCATATGCGGTTCCATTTTTTTTACAGTGATGAGTCGTTTTGGCAATTATTACTGTTAATACTTAATTACCTACTAGTGTGGAAAAGTGAGAAGTTTAACATTATCAAAAATTAAAATGTAAATAATTTGGAAAAGGCATTGAATAGTACAGAAGACGGCACTGCTCTATTCAGACTGAATACATCTGACACCTTATGAAATAAAATCCATGTAACAATGTTTGACAAACGATTGTATCTTTATTTTTCTCAGGAAATGAATTGTACTTTGACCATATTAATACTGAATAAACGAGAGAAAAAAAATGGCACTGGCCATTTTAATTTTATTTCACTTATTTTATACATAGTATATATGAAACTGTTAAATATTTTCCCATAATTCTCTTTCTGCTACTATGTAATGCTTATAGTGCATGACTTTAATTTTCAGTTATAGCACAGATGAATAATGTCAAATATTTTTAAGTATTATGAAGTATTATAAAATATAAGAATCCCGTAAAAAAAATTGGCTTTAAAAATTGGCTTTCTACAAACAATTTCACAAATTAGGTTAGAGAGTCTTTCTTAGCAGAGAGCGGAGTGCATTTATAAAATAAAACTCACTCGAGGAGAGAAATGAGGAGTTTGTGGATGGACGTAATGAGCCGACTGAATGTGGGTCAACAGAACTAAACTACAGTTCCAGCGAATTAAGACAGCACCATTTGTTTAATGCCTTAAATTAGTTTTTCAATAAATGTTTATATATATATATATATATATATATATCAGTTTAATTAAGAAAAAATTAAGAAAACAAATAAATTATTTAAAAAATAAATTAACTTAAAAGCACAATTGGTCCACAATACAAGAAAGAGAAAGTGGTTTGTTGATAAAGAGAGCATCTCACTTCGCTTAAAAACAATCCCATCTGAGGTTGGGCTTTCTGGCACTCTGTGTCTCATAAATACTGTAGACTAAATGAGAAAGGCCTTGGTCCTGAGAGAGAGGAGCGTCCCGAGCTAACTTGACCGAGAACCCAATAGCACCTGGATAAAAGCACGACAAAAATACATTTAAACAAACACCTAGTCCTCAGATTTGTAATTTAAACCAAAGCCAGCATGTAAAGCTGCTTTGAAATCATCCGTTTTCTCTTCCGTTGGGGGAAGATCCACCCATGAACGAGCACCTACCTCAAACCAAGTTTGAGCTCCCTGGATTCACGTGACTGCCAATGTGCTACGTGAATGTGGGTCAGGCATTAAAATTTATGAGTAATACAGAAGGCAGGGTGACGTTGTGATTGGGGCTGTTGCTGGGTATAAAAACAGACAAAAATAAACTGCCACACAAAGAGATGAGGACGCAGGGGTGATAAGGTGTCCTGTAAGGTCCTGGGAATGAATTCTGGTTTGTGTCCACCACAGAGAACAAGCGTGAAATATAACTGTCATGGCGCCTGCACAGAAAGAATTTGGGTGCTGCATTCTATAAAAGAGTTTTGACGGTCTAAACAGTTATTTCAAGCTTTTTGAAGGCAGACGAAAAAAAAACAAATACACAACAAAACAATTAAAAATAAATAAATCACTGTTAAAAAAAACCCACAACATGCCATTTTTATCTATACAACTTTATAACACTACCAGGTATTTTTTAACTAAACGAATCTAGCGTAAACATGTAAACTACTCAAACAACTCCATATAACTTAAAATATTTCGCTTTATAATACAAACAAACATGAATTTATAAACACCAACCCTGAATTTTGTCTTTGTGTTCTGTTTGTGTACTAAAATGTTTTGAGTTGTTTGAAAAGAATGTCACATCTGTGCAAATGTTCAGGTATGAGCCGTCATTTTGTCGCAGGGTGGGGGGCAGGACAGTGCAGATAATGGCGGAGAGGGTTATGTTACTCCTGCAATACAAATTTAGAGAAGCACAAATGTTTCCGCCATTCAGTGACTGACACAGCAGGATGTTTCATTCCAACCTGTGGTAATGTAACTTTGATTAATGCTGAAAATGAAATGCGCCGATGAAGCCCATTCTGAGTCATTTTATATAACGAAACTTTAAACCTAGATTACTGATTACAAAATTTCTCTTTCATGCAGTCGTTTTTTGTAGAAACCACGCGGCAACTTTAATCTTTAATTACATGTTGGAGCCTTTTGATGCAATATGGCGTTAGATCATTTGCATTATTCACGGCCGACAAGGGCTCAATTCCATTTTTGGTCCATGTATTTAGAGAAAAAAGGTCTCATGAAACATTCTGTCATTGATAATCATTAGCAGATGAATCTAAAGTCCAGCGGTAAACAGCACTAACAGAATGGAAGCATTATAGCTATAACAACTGCTGACCTGCAGACCTCAGTAACTGAATTTCTCCCTACAGTTCCCCAACAGAAGTAGTCCGTAATCTCATAGAAACAAAACACCAGTAAGGCTGTGTGACTCCCATCTTAAAAGATGCACTGTTGTTTTAGCAAGTGGACACAGCTGACTGCGATTCCCGCTGTAATCTGATTTCCAAACTAACGAATTCACTGTGCCCAGAGCGCTGTCAGTTTAAGTGCATTCCCTCACTGTAGTAACTGCGTATTAATGGACGAGGGTCGTTGGGGAAAAAAACAATGATTATATTTATACACTTTAATGGATGAGTTAATTTGATTAAACCACCGAACAAAACAGCGATCTCATGCTAAAGTTGCAATAAGTCACGGAATAGAGGGCAATTTGGTGGTCGGAATGGGTTCTCTCTCAAAGTGTTTTCCTACAAAGAGGCAAAATTGTTCCCTCAACCCTCAGGACGGCAGGTCACAGTCCTAGCAGAAGAAACACTCGGTCATGCATTGTGAAATTTGAGGTATTTCTGTCTGGATGAAAGTAGACTGTAAATTGCCACCCTCCAGCTGCCTGAAATGAATTATAAACACACATACGGAAGGAGCGCACAAACAAAGAAGTGGAAGATGACTGAACTCTTAAGTGCTGCTTAAAACAGAAAAATCAATTAATGTCAGGCACAATAAACTGGGCACTGGGTATATGTATATGACTTGTCATAGAGAGATAAAATAGAAAAAAAAATCAGCACACTTTTTTGCTAAATAACCGTGTTATTTGAGTGAACAAATTCAAGAATGCATGTCTGAAAAACAGAGGCTTTATCATAACGATAATTTGTCACTAAAATAAAATTTAAGTACATTTATATTTTTACATGAAAAGTACATTAATAATTTTTTTCAAAACTAAACTAGATAATTATGAAAATGGTACCTAAATTATAATTGACAATAATATACTAATAGTTTCAAAATGCTGCCCCAGGTGATAAACCTCAAAATTGTGTTATTAGTTATAAAATGAAATAAAAATAGAAATACAAACTATTTCTGGTTAGTTCTCATAGTATGACTGAATTAACCCCATACTCCATTTTTTGTCTTCCGCTTGCACCATATTCCAGAGGCAAGTGTGAGGGTTCACAAAATGGCGGACAAATCCGTAAACTGGGGCAGAACATGGTGCAATGCCACCTACAGGAGCTGAAGTTTGACACGAGCATCCAAGGTCAAGCTTGAAGTCATTAATTTCAAGCATTCCAATCACAATAGAGGTTAATGACCCTAAGAGAATAAAATCCATGTGGATTCAGACATATCTGTGTCTTGTCCTCATACAGGAGTCCTCTGACACTAGGCAGCCCTCATAACCTTGAGGAACCAATTACACTATGCCAAAAAGTGAGAAAGTAAAATAAAACCATACAAAGAAATGTTTCCCTACAAGAACCATGTGTTCGTATTATAGTGAATTCAAAAATTAAAAACATAAGAGGATAGAGGATATTTATGAGTCGCTTAAATTGCGGAAAATCTTGATTCGTTATGAGACAATTCATTGCAAATTTTACTGGCACAGGGAGAAAAAAAAATCCAATTAAAATGTTTACTTTCATTAATTAACTAAAAGTATGATTTAATAAGAAGAATAATGAGTAAAAAAATATGTAACTAAAAGTACGAAACTACAAAAATAAAACATTTTTGCAATGCTTAGCAAAATATCCATAATAGGACATGCCATGTGGTTCTCTGCTGTTTAAAAATAAAACTAAAGTCTTCTTTCTAAGTCGCTATAGATAAGAGCGTCTGGTAAATGGCTTAAAAACTAAATTATATATACACACACAAGCATTCACTGTAACTATTAACTACTCCACTCAAAAATTAAATAAAGATCACTCTTCGGACCTGAACAGCTCCATTCTGAAATGTCTGAAAGTGCTGTATAATGGTGTACCTCACACAAAAACTCACTTTTCACCCTAATTGCTCTTTGTAATTCACCAGACTCCTCGTAGACCTCACCGTAAAGCCGCAAGGGTTAAATCGACACCTCAGGGCTTAACTCATACACAGCAGAAATGTGTTTCAGTGTATTTATTTATGCTTTGATTGGGGTCATTTAGCACAAGTCATTTCAGTCTCACACTCCTAATTGAAGCACATAACAGACTCAAACAGCCGAGGCCTGACTCAAACCACACCAGACAGCACCGCTCGCTTTTATGGTGGCATGCTAGAAAACCACAGCTCACAATGAGCCCGCAAACTCTAATTTCAGTTTTCCAGGATTGCAAAAACAACCAAGTCAAATCCATAGAGCTGTACAATGCATTTCTGCTCTGCGTTTCTGACAATGCAAACCTGGAAGAACTGATACATCTCATAGATCTACAGGCTGACCGGTAAAATCGATAGTATGGGTTAAAAACTCTGCAGCCTGAGAATAGAGATACCTTTTCCCAGAGCTCTCTCCCTCTCTCACAAATACACACACACAGAGAGAGAGGGAAGACCCATCTCAGTTTAGCTGAACAAACATTTCACTGCTCTGACATAGCACAGCAGACACAAACACACATAACTTACAGGTGTAAAAATAAAGAAAAAATTATTGAGATCTGATTTAATTATTTGAATCTATGGACGCATGGAATATGGGACAGAAAACTTTTGTTTTTAAATACTTTTTTTCCTTTTAGATTTGAGAATGAATTTGGTTCCTTTTTTGGGAGAGTATATATATTATATATATACATTATATAATACATAAGCCATTTACTTGTAATGCAAAAATCAAGCCCATTAACATTTTAAAGGCTTAAACTATGTGCAGCCTCTTTCTTCAAAAAAAAAAAAAACTTTTATAAACTCTACTCTGCATTCTTTCCTTTAAGATGAACTGGAAAAGATTAAGATATGCAAGTAAAATTATCTTCTCTTTTTCCTTGTTAACTTCCTTTCAAGCTATTGTTTATCATAAAAACAGTTCAACACAAACATCAAAAGACAAAGACAAATACCAACAATCCCCAGAACAAACTACAAATCTAAAGCTACAAAAAAAAAACTTTCTAAATTCTTCATAGAACTGATGAGAACAAACATCTGTGGACTTTTTCGTAATTACTTATATTGGTTAAAACTGTGGCATGTAATGTATAAGTTTGACTGTGTGGTTACACAAAGCTCTGTCCTCTGCCAGAAACACTCTTTGAGAGCGGTCTGATGAGGGGTGCTGGGGTGTTCGGAGAGGGGGGCTTCACCTTAGACTATTTAAACCATATGGTGATATGAAATGAAAAGTCTACAGTACTGATCCCACCTCAGGAACATCAATGAAGAAAGAAATGAAAATAAAAGGCTCTTCAAAAGCTGACAGGATATCATCAGACTATGCATTTATTAGCATATTTTGGGTGATTATCAACCCCGCACCCCAACGGCACACAATGTAACAGTACACAGCCCTCAGTAACTCAAAACAGACAGCAAGTGTCAAACAGTAAGCGTGCAATAAATGAGGCCATAAAGTTACAATATGCTCATAGAGAGGCTGATTTTGTGAGAAGCCCTATAAGTACTTTAAAATGGAACACACGAGTTGTTAAAACAGTGCCCAAGAGAGGCCTTTTTGTGTGCGTTTCAAAATCTTCATGGTTTTATGAGTGAAATCGCACATGAAACACTCAAATGGAAGACTCTGAGTGTCCATAATGTTTGGGACTGATTTAAGTGATTTCACAAAACTTTTACCAGAACTGATCAAAGAAAAAATATTTTAGAAAAATCAAATCAATTCAAATATATGGTGATTCTTCAATTGGAGGCTTTTTCGACAACTTCCAAATTTTGTTTAATCTATATTAAAATATTTATCACATGTCCTACAAAAAAGATCTCAGCATATGGCCTGAGCAACCTTCAAGTGGATTTCAGGATAATACAATAATCTGTGACGGTAATGATTTTTTTTTTGTATTTTTTTTTTTGAGAAAGTTGAAAAGCACAAATTTATAAAATATATTGCCTTTTTATTTACATGATAACCAATTAGAAACTTTTTGTAGAAAGCAAATGAGTTTTCCCAAATATTCAACATCATGGTAATGACAGCAGTATTGTGGCACTGAATCTTTGACATAAAATAAATTTACAAATTGTACAAACAGATATCAAGATTGAATATTTAAAATATGCTTTTACTTCTTAGGAAAAGTGCAAAGTATTTTTTTTTTTTTACGTCTAGATAGAAGATGAGCCAAACATACAGTAGTGTTTAAATGTTTTAAATAGTTTGCAACTATTTGTATATTAAGGAAATTAGGAAAAATCCATTAAACAGACAACATAAAAAGTTGGACACTGGAACATTGGAATAATGATTGTTTATAAAACAGTCTTTTTTTCCTAGAGTGTCAGAAACGTTTCCCCGATTGAAGAGTAACCCATATGTTTGTATATTTTTATGTAAATATAGGTAGGTCTATATTAAAAATATATTTATATAAAAAGGTCAAAATAAAAAATTAACACAAAAGGGAAAAGTTCAAAATAACTCTGACCCGACTGTAGTTTTGAAGAACTCGGCTACGACCTGCCAGCCATGACTCTGCAATAGCAGTTAAAACTTGACTCACTCTCCTTACAGTGGTGATGTACGGAGGTGTTTCTTACCTGGGATTCGTGCTGTTCCAGTACACAGCATACCGGTCTGAAATGATCTTACTGTCATCCGCGCACACGGTGACCCAAAACAGGAAGACGACCATGAAAAGTGTCAACTCCATCTGATATGCAATAGAGTTTTTGTCCATAATGTCAATTAACAGGGAGAAAATAGAAGCTCAGCTAATAATAGATGCGTTTAAGGAGAACGATCAAGTGTGAGAGAGTCAAAATCATCACATTCTTCTGCGAAGCAATACAAATAAAGTCAAAGCTCAGTGAATGAACTTATCACGGAGGATCCATCCAGCATCTCGACCTCCATAGCTTGAGATGTTTCCATGACGATCAGTGAAAGAGAAGCACTGCGTGTCAAACTACAATACCGCTTGCTTTTCACATCCATTCTGCCTTCCAATGGCTTTAAAAAACTTTTCTCGGACTCGTAAAAAGTGGCCAAATAGTTGCCATCCATACGAACGTGCACGCTCTAAAATCCTGCTGGTACTCCACACATGCGCGTGGTCCGTGCGTCTCCTCTCTGAAGCCACCTGACCGGAGTCGGTCTTCTTTATCACCAGTCAATGAAAGTAAAAAGTAGCCAACACTTCAGTGTCGAACTGCCGTGTGAAAGTTATCTTGGTTGCGGGCTCGTGGCGCGCTCACAGACGCGATGCTGAATCCACACACGCCGCATCACGCGCAAAGTTGACGGTGAGGCGCTTTAAATGTCGCTTCTGCGCGTGAACAACTTGCTGCTCCTCACAGACCGTCGCTCTCACAAGTGTGAAATTACATTTTCTCTCTTTCCTACCAAAAGACGATCGGTCCTGCCTCCACAGCGCGCTGTCTCTCTCTCAGCACATGTCTCAGTCTCTTCACTGTCTGTCCTCGACTGCGGGGCGGAGCTGCTTGGGAAGAGGGACCGCCTGGACCTACACACTGAAACTTTGGAGATATTGCCCATTAAGAAAGCCATTAAATGAAATTAAACCTAATTACTGCTCGCATTAGATAAAGAATGATAATTGAAAATTGTGTGGGTGTGTGACGTTTAAATGTTGTTGTTTCTAATCTGAGCACTATAAATGTAAAATTGTTTGTAAATTTGGGGTAAAAACAAAATGCCAGCTGTGCTTACCAGTTGCCATACTCACAGAACATCTTAAGGCTAAAAGTAGCTCCTAACTTGATGATTTAGGAGAAACTCTTAAAAATAATGGGTGTGTCAGTCCATATTTTAGGACTCCTAAATTTAAGAGTATTTCACAAAGCATTTGAACACTAAAACTAGCTCCTAAATCTATGAAAAGTTAGGGGTAGTCAAGAGGACTCCTAAGTCACTAAGACCAAATCACAACCAATCCTAAAATGGCCGGCAATCCGCAAAAGGACACTGTACACCATTGGGGCAATAGTATAGAGCCTTGGGTGCTGAGCCTTTTCTTAATAAATGCAATAAATATTTGCAGATTTCCACTATTAGCCAGTCACTGTGGGCATAGTTAGTAAACTTGTTGACATCATCCTTAGCAACCTAACCCCGCCCTTTATCTTAGCTTAAGATTTCTCCCCATACCTTAATAAAAGTTGGTCCCACCAGCTTTGTGAATAGGTTTTAAGAGGAAACTCTTACCTAAGAACTTTTACTGCTATTTAGGAGAACTCTTAGTGGTAAGATAAAAGGTTTTGTGAATACGGCCCCTGATCTTTACCGAACAAATTTAGGGAAAATATTACAAGGATTTCGGTGCGGCATTTAGCCTACCTCACCGTAGGCTTTTATATTTTACGATTCCGATATTTTACGGTTCAGATTCTGGTCATTCAATTAGCCTATATCAATACATTTTAATTAAATAAAAATAAAATAAATTGTTTGTAAATTTAATTTAAAATGTATATTGACCAATTTCAGCTATTAAAATATGTTTGTACTGGTAGGCTCCTGAACAATATGAGCAACTGTGACGGACAGTGTTAATTTTGTTGACGAATAATTTTCGTCATAATATTCGTCAATGAAATTTTTTCACGGACGAAAACGAGACGATGACTAAATAAAAATAAGTTTTGACTGACTAAAACTATGACTAAAATCTACTCTAATTTTCGTCAACCAATAAAAGACAGGGACGATTTGGGAAGATATCCAGTCAGGACTGCTGTCCTGTGTGGAAGATGCGCACATTTGATGTGTAACGTGGGATCTAACGCGGGAAACACGGCGCTGTTGCGCGCTCTACAGGCTCGCGCAGCAGCACTTCAGACTGCTTCGCAATTAATGAATAGTGAACATTTATGCCACGTGATTGCTTACAAACTAATGTTGATGAATTATGACAATGTTTACTACACGATGTTTATATGCTAGTATGTTTTAGACGGTTGTAAGAATGCATATTTTATCACCCTCATCAGCAGCCTGCTACAGTGCAGACTGCAGACATTTCAGAATAAGAGTCACGGTGTATTTCAGGATGGTTTATATTTATTATTTTTCCTGATAATTATTGTTATTATGTTTACACGATAAACTGTATTTAATTTAATTTATATTTAATTCAGAGAAAAACTACTGTATCTTCTGTCACGGGAAGGAAAGACTAAGAACATTATTTCACACATTACATATATTTTTTATACAAGTATAAGGGTTATTATAGATAACTAAACCTAAAACCAAAGAAATCTTCATTACTTAAAATAAACGTTAACTGAAATAAAAAATAAATATATATATATAAAGTAAACTTATTTCATTTAATCTAGTTTCTAAGGTTTAGCTTAACCTGAGGTATTAAAATAACAAACAGAAAGAAAAACTTATAGACATTTAAAAGCAAAAACTAAAAGACAAACACACAAAAAATTACTAAAACTTTTAACTAAAATTAAGAAAGCAGAAATACTAAAAATCAAATCTAATAAAAATTTTAAATGAAAACTATTATAGTACCTCAATGCAGGGTGTCAATCCCTGAAAAGTACAGAATATTGCTTTTTCGTGTCTTTTTGCACTTGAACGGTCAAAAACTGTCTGCTTTGGTGAGCAAAGTACAGTTGGGTGAACATAAACAGTTTGGGGAATATCAGATGTACCTATATCTGTGTATTGTTAAATTGTAATGCATTAAGCATTTCTCTAACTAAATTAGATTTTAGTCGACTAAATCTACTGTAGATTTAGTCGACTAAAACTAGACTAAAATTAAAACAATTTCCGGTGACTAAAATATGACTAAAACTAAATGGCATTTTAGTCAAAAGACTATGACTAGAACTAAATCAAAATTTGCTGTCAAAATTACCACTGGTGACGGATCATGCGGATATTTGGGGAATGTCCCTTATTTCCCCATAAGCGTAGGCAATTCATACTTTTTTTCCCCCTTTTTTTTTCCCTTTTTTTACTTTTTTCCATACTTTTACCATTCATAACATTTCCAACCATCATTTTTTTTAATCTAAAAAAAACTTTTGTTTAGTAAAATATAGCTATTGCCTATTAAATATAATTTACAGATAACCAGTTAACAGGCATTATTTACATTCATTTTCTGTGTAAAATTTAAATTTTACAGTCTAATTTCCACTCAGAAAAAAATACTTTATTACCTAAATTAATTAATATCCATAATGGTATGTTATAATTTATTAATTTATTTCTCATATTTTAATCTTTGACTTCTTTAAAGTTGCCTGCACATTTTCTTGACTCTGTTGTTGCTTTTGTCTAGAAATGTAACACGTATTTGAAAAGTACCCTGATATGAGCTCTAGTTCTTGGTACAAACGTAGAAAACATTCCTTATCCCTAAACCTAATGACTATACCACAAATCAGAAGGAAATTGTAGGTTGATAACAACTCAAGCTTAAAACTAACCCAAAACCCAAAAAACTAGATTGGTTGATAGGAATGCAGGTACAGGACAAAAAAGGATGATGATCCTACATGATCGTTACCCATGTTAAATCATCAAATGAAAGAAAGGGGGGGATGGTGCTTGTTGCTGTGCTTAGTGTAAAACTGCTAGAGACGGATGTGCATATGAGAGAGAGAGAGCGAGAGAGAGAGAGAGAGAGTCACTCCACAATGTGTGATTCAGCACTGATTAATATTTAAGCAGTAGAGTAGGCTGGGGGCTCAACAGACACACAGGAAAGAAAAATACAAATGAAAGTTTAATTCTGCTTTTAAAGATGGTACGGAGATTAATGGTGCTCATGTATTAAAGATTCAGGGAGTGTTCTGCATATATGTATGGAGCATGGAGTGCTTAATGACTTGTGGAGGGGATTGTGAAATGATTATACCCCTAACAGGACACAGATGCTACAGGAGGAGACACAGCAGAGACGGTACATCACAAACATAGATGCCAAAAAAATCTAAATAGCCTACTAGCTGAGAAAAAGTCATGCTTGTTTATTCTTAAATACAATATTATTATTAAAATAGATTATCTCATCTTCCCTGATATTAAAAACAACCGACTAAAAAAAAAAGATATGACCGTAAAGATATGTTACGATAAAAATAAATGAAAAATTTTATATATAGTATATTTATACACTAGACTACCGTTTAAAGGTTTGAAGTCAGTGAGTCAGTAAAACCAGTTATATTGTGAAATATTATTACAATTTAAAATAACTGTGTTCTATTTGAATATACCCCAGCCTATTTCACAGCATTGTTTACACTTCCACAAGAAACGTGATTCACACTAGTTTTACTTGTATTTCTTCTAACTTGGCCTAACATTAAGTGTTTGCCAGCAGAGGGCATCGTGACTCACTGGAGTTTGACCCTATGGCTGGATTTGCTCACTTGGCTTTGTTTCATTCTGATATTCTCTGATCTGCGTCCTTCACTGCTGCATAAGATCCATCAGCAGACATATTCAAACACTGAAAGCCCTAATAGATGCTCTGAGAGGAAATGTTACCGCTGCTGCTAATAAACTGTTCACAAACAAATTATACTACCTCGTGGAAATCTTTTGACAAGTCCGGACAATGTTTGAAAAATATATCTGTCAGCGTAATAGGTCACTTTCTTAAAAGCAGTCAGTTGGAAATGTATATTGGCCTGAAGAGAGATGTGGCTAACAGAGACAAGAGGCCACATCTGTTTTTTCTTTCCTGAAAGATCTGCTGCACACGCCAGCAACCGCCATGTGTGTAAAACTATACTTGAGGGAACAAGCATACCTTTCCAATAAAGCTTCAAACGGAGCTTTACTTTTGCCGGATGGCAGCAAAAGCTTTACTTGAGCACTTTGTTAGCTGAGAGAGAGAGAAAACACAAATATACAAACACTTTCTCACACACCACAGGAGTTTCGCTTCAGGTAAGGTTTTACTCCTCACTTAGACTTGCTGTTATTTTTAAGTTTGTAATTATACATATCTGGGTCATTCCTGTTATGCAGTGCCTTTTTAACTTTAATAAGCCTATAAGAAAAATAAATATGTTTGTTTTGTTTTTATTTGGAAATATTTGTATTAAGACAGGCTCAGGCACTTTATTAATTATTACTTTCTATTGAATTATTTTCAGGGTGGAATTAAATAATAATAATAATAATAAGATATCATTAATTAATTATAATTACATGAAAATGCACTGCATAGTAGGACTGATCCACCTGGTTTTGTATATGAAGATCAGTGAAATCATCTGTTATAGTATTCATAACTGCAGGCACTGCATTTTATCAACCCCTCAACACACTTTCAACACTCTCAACTTAAAAAACGTCTTGCACTAGTTTTTAAGACCTGAACATTTCAAAGGTCCATGTAACCACGGAAAATTTGGGGCCCTTTCTCCTTGTAAGAGTAAATGTCTCAGACACAGGACATGGCTGAATTTGAAATGTCTCTGCAGCTGAAGTCAGGCCTCCTCTGATGCAGTTTGGGAAGGTCATCAAGTCCCATATGAAGCCCTGCTGTAAACTTTAAATGCCTGCTGGCACAAAAGTGCTGGAAAGCCTGCAGATATGGATTCCATGACCAGCCAGTATGCTGGAATTAATATCCTAGGGTTTATCTCACTTTAGCCCTTTAAAAGCTGAGACCTTCACAAAGATGCTTTTAAAAACATGTGAAGTCATTGAGACTAATTGGCGAATTAAACACACATGAAAGTGCGCTGCATGAGTAAAAGGCAGTGGGTTAAAGAGATCGCGGATCGACAGATGTGCTATCAAATTACTGAATCATACTCAAACACACCCACATGCCAAGACTCAGATAATGCAGACAAATATCATAATATTTGGGACCCTCTCCAGTGGATTAGCAGCAATTTATAACAGCGGAGGTCATTTTACTTACTGAAATATTTTTTGGTGGAGTAAACATGCAGTGCACCCTGTGACTTCTTCACCCCAATAAAATTAGAAATCAGCATCTGTTTGACTTCTATTTAGTGTAATGTAAGGATACACTGCATCTTATTATGTTCCATTAATTATCTGATCATTGGTGAAAAGTGTATCTGAATCTGTGAACCTGATTCTTACCAAAGGCCTCTAGTGAGTCACTGAGCATCTTTGCTGATGTTTTGCGCCCCCTTCTGAGTTCTTGCGGTACTGCATGAGCACATCAGGCCAAAGAAGTTTATAATACCTGGAGAAAGCTACACATGTGTTAGAGCAGGTTTGGAACTAAACTCTGCAAGGCTGTGGCCCTCCAGAAATTGAGTTTTGCACCCCTGCACTATAATGTAAATGAAATTTGTGATTTTATAGTATGTAACTTATAAAACCTGCCTCCCTCCTTGAGGTGACACCAAAGGAACATATAAGTTCTGAATTATCTCCTTTCAAATGGGCATTTTACCTTTTATACATAGAGGTAGAAGGCATATTTGAATATCTGAATATTATATAAATATATATATATCCTTTTTTATCCAATTTTATGATTCAATTTCTAGCCAGAAATAAGTACTATTAACTAAGCTTTAGATATGACAGTACTATAATAATAGCACTGTTATATCTAAAGTTCAATTAATGGTATTTTTAAATTTTTGGTCAAATAGGTATCCCTGCCCAAACCTAATGTCATTTTACTACGCCAGAAGCTGACGTGTCAGACCTCTCCACTGTTTTTCTAAGTAAACATGTGCTAGACCAGGGGTACCCAATCCTATTCCTGGAGATCTACCTTCCTGCAAAGATCAGCTCCAACCATGATCAAACACAAGTGAACCAGCTAATTAAAGGTGCAGTAAGCCATTTCTGAAAAACTGTTGAAAGTGGATTGGATCAAGCACCACAACAAATGCACTCATGATAAGGGAGGAGAGAAAGTGAGCAAGAGGGAGATTTGAAGAATGACTGTTAAAAAGAGATGGCTGAGAGACATTACAAAAGATAAAAGGTCAGAGGAATATCACTAGAAAAAGGAGGTTATGATTAGGCCAGAGCTTTAGGATCCGCGTTAATATTAGACAAGCTTTCCAGCTCTGGAGAGACCCAAGTGGGAAGGCCTGAAAACGGACGCCGAGGTTGCGTTGTTTCTGCTCCATACGTGAGAATATTGGTTTAGACTAGAGTGTGTGACTAACAACAAACTCTTGCTTGTATGTACTTATGAACTGTATGTTCATTATTTGTCATCTTCATTTTATTTTTCATGAAGCTTTTTTTTTTTGCTTTGCTTCTGCAATCATAAAGAGATATCTATTCTTGCATTGTGTGTTCGTGCATTTTTGGGGCAGATCAATGAAGGGAGGGGTGTGTTTGTTTGGGTTGATTTCAAGTATCAACAGTGTTCAACAATGATTCTCAGAAATCACTTACTGCACCTTTAAGATCTTCAGGAGCATTTGATAATTACATACCAGTGTGTTGGATCAGGGTTAGATCTGAACTCTGTAGGTAGGTAGATCTCCAGGAAGAGGACTGGGCACCCCTGAGCTAGACAGACATGTTTTACCATTGCGCTTGTATTTTGTGCATGACAGAGCATTCTAAGACCCTGTCCCAAATGGCACACTTCATATGCACTTTCGGTCTTGTGGACTTACAATGGGTGCCACGTGCACGTGTCCATTATGTTCACGAGACTGTAGGGTGTCCCATTTGTCATTTTAGGTTTCAGAAGTGTGCTCGCGAGTGCCCCCTTTGCGGTCGATATGCGCCTCAATGCGCATTTTTGCTGAGCTCCACAACAGACTTCTTCCAGACAGTCACAAAAGTGTGGACTCATAGGAAGATCGCGAGTGTTTAGGGTGCCATTTGGTACAGGGTCTAAAAATATAATTTCCACATAAAAAATAAAAAAAAAAGTGTCTCTAGAATGACAAACAAATTAATGTCTTAATATGTTTGTAGTGCAAAGGTTCATAGACCAAGTAGTCTAAATTTGAAAACGGAAAGAGTGTTTGGAAAAGAAAAAGTCCACATTTCACTTTGCTGCCACTTATTGATAAACCATTGCAGCATTAAAAAGAGATTCAAGTTGTATATCATCATCATAATTTTTCATATGAAAGTAAAAGTTTATGAATGTAAAATGAACATATTTAGTTTGAAAACATTTCAGAGTAATACTGATGTTGTTCTGTCGTTTTGTTAGAAAAAGAACATGTAGGTTTTGTCAGCGGATAGACGAGGAACACGGAGGTAAGTGATATAATCAACAGCAGGTTTATTGAACATAGATGAAAACAACACAGCAGTGATAGCAGTCCAGGTAAGCAGGCTGGGAGAGGGAATGTCTTGATGTGGCTTATCTGTGGGTGATGCAGTCTTTGTGTTTCTTTCTCAGGAGATCCAGAGGGGCTGAGGAGCATGGAAACGACGGAGAGCAGGAGCTGAGGAGAACTAGGATGGCCAGCAGGAACAACAGGTAAGTGTAGCGTGTAGTCAATTGTAGTCAATCCGGGAACACAGTACCCCCTCCTCCAGGGGCGGCTCCTGATGCCCTACTATGGCGACGGGGTCGGCCACGGCCTCTGGGTGCAGGACGGTCAGGGTGGTTTTGGTGAAATTCAGTCAGGAGAGTAGGGTCCAACACATCATCTCGGCTGACCCAGGATCTTTCCTCTGGCCTGTATCCTTCCCAGTCAACGAGATACTCTAGACGGCCGCCCCGTCGCGGAGAATTCAGATCTCCTGCACTCTGTAGATTTGAGGCTCTTCAATGACTTCGAGAAGAGGAGGTACTAGCGGCTCGTCGGGTTCTGTGGAGGAGGGAGACACAGGTTTAAGGAGGGAAACATGGAAGGAGGGGTGAATGCAGTACCTTGCAGGGAGTTGAAGAGGGTAGGTGACTTCATTAATCTGCCTCTCGATGGTAAAGGGACCAATATAGCGGGGACTCAGCTTGAAAAAAGCAGTCCATACCCGGGAGGTGAATTGCGGCCCACGATCGGAGACAATCTGTTTGGGTATTCAAAAGGTATGAAACAGCTGATGGAAGAGGGCTTCCGCTGTTTCGAGGGCGGTGGGCAATCCACGGAGAGGGATCAACTTGCATGCTTTGGAGAATCTATCCACTGCTACGAGAATGCAGGTGTATCCATCAGAATTTTGCAGATCGGTGACAAAGTCAACTCCGATGTGGGACCAGGGACGACGTGGGATGGGTAGTGGTACAAGTTTTCCTGAGGGTAGCTGACGTGGAGTTTTCATAAATTTAGTCTGTTTTGAGCAGTCATGAGTTGTAAATTTCGAATGAATTAATTAAATCCATTGAAGTCAAATAAAATTTCTCATGAATACTGATAAAAAATATATATTTTCTTGCATCACACTGGTTTTTGCTATAGTTTTTGAATATATTTAAATTTCAAAGCATTTCAAATATTTTAATTAATATAAAGGGTGTAAATTAAGTAATAGCATGGTAAAAACATTCAAAACTTTGTGCATTCACTCATTAACGAGAAGTAACTGATTAGATACAATATGGTTTTAGTTGAAAAATATTAAGTTATTACTGTTTTGTAAGCTTACACTCCACTGGGTCCAAACTTGTTTAGAAACAGTAAAATAAAAAAGATAAAAAACTAATATCAAATATAGGCTAATGTAAGTAAATGTTGTAATAGGGTATGACATCTGCAATCTAATGTATTGTGCATTGGGTGGTATAGTCCCACTACTGGGATCCCACTACTAAGTATGCTGGCATGGTCAGTTGAGCAACAAGATCACATCTCAAAGAGGCATTCTATTTTGTCTTCGTATCCTTCCAAGTTTGTTGGGGCTAATTATGAAATCACAGCTAGAAAAAATAAATAACTTGATATTTGACATATATTTAAGACTAAAATCATTTTCCAAAATTAGTTTTCTACATCTGACCTTTGACCTTTATTTAGGGTGCCATCATTTATAACTGATTTTGTCCTGTTAGGGTAAATTATTTTTGGCAAATTGTCTGAAACTTCACTCACATTCAAATGCATTTTCACTATCTGAAAAGTAGTGAAAAGGTCTTGTGTTTCAAAAAACATTAAAAACCTTTATTAACATTCCATTTCAGGGCTGGAAATAAACATTTTTACTTGGTAGCACTGGTGCTCCCAACTTCAAAAAATTAGGAGCACCAGCAAAAATTTAGGAGCATCATATTAATGTTACGGTTGCTGGTGTAGAGATGAGGCAGATATGGATTTCAACAAACAGATAACACTTTAATGAACACAAGGCAGAGTACACCATACAGGAGCTTAACATAAACAGAGAACGGACGAGGAGTGAAGGGAGTGAATGCAATATAAAGGGAGTGCAGATAATAGAGTCCAGGTGCAGGTGATCCGAGATGATGGGGAGATGACGAGGGAAGTGAGTGCAGGTGTGGAGAACAGGAGGAACATGGGAAATGTAGTCCAGGGAAATAAGGGATCTGTGACAATTAAGTCTTAGACATTAAGTCTTGTCATGTGCTTTGAGTAAAAAAGTTGCTCGTCTGGAAAAGAAAAATAGGATTTTTGTGTTGTAAATATGCTATACTTTATTCTGAAGCAATATTCTCATCAGTTTTCTATCAGCTTTGACATATTTAAATCTGCATATTTGTGATATTACCAATCAAATTAATTCATTTACACTGAAAAATTACAACTGCTTTAAATAATGTTTTTTTTTTTTTTAAATGAATATACAAATAAGAAATGTTGGAAAGAATGATACTTTTAAACATGAAACTAAACCGCCAGTAGGTGGTGGCAGGTGACTTAATGAGTGAGTCATTGAGTTATTCATTCAAACGATTCGTTCGAATGGCTGATTCAATCAAGAATGAGGCAGTTGTTTATGAATGGGTCATTGCATCTTTGACTCAACCGATTCGTTCAAAACACAGATTCATTCATTAGCTAATAAAAACACAGTTGAGTGTCACTGTGAGATGCGCTATGGTTCTGTTGTGATCTTTGTTTGGAACTACCCCTTCAAAATATCCATTTGTCCCAGACAAGCGTTAATGTCAAGCCCTCTGTAATAGTGTCCTTTCCATCTTCTCTCTTCAGCTCTTTACATTTTGCGTGCTAGTTAGCTCCATGTCACGTGACAACGGAGTGCAATGAAAGGGAGTGATTGACAGCTAATATTAAATAAACTAAAATCTGCTTTAAACTTAAGAACAGAAAGATTAAGTTTAATTGGTTATGTGATAGAACGGTGGGCCGGTCACTGTATCATCTCACAGCAGGCACATACTATGCAGTAATTAGTGAACATTTTGTAGAGGAATGAAATCAGGTTGCACCTCAACAATTATTTGCACTGGCACACATGCTCCCAAAATGGTCGCAATTTCGAGCCTTGCATTTTATCTTGAGCTACTATATTTCATTTGGAATTCACATGTGAAAATGTCAAAAACTTGACACAAATTCAGATGCAACTTCGTTGTGTGGAAAATAGTGAAACCATGTCTTAGTTCCCTAAAAAAAAAGCATTAAAAATCTTTAAAATTGTTTCATTCTTGGAATTCCAAATCAATGATTGGAGCTCAAGAGAAAATCAACAAGACTCTTCTTTTTCAGTGTACCCCATACTTTGCAGACATATCTCGATTTTTACCTGTTTAGTCATTATTTTTGGAGCATCCCTACTTGTCAGTGTAGTTAGGCCAATAGGTAATCGTATCTGAGCCTTGGTTGTAGTAGTATGGATTACATCTTCTAAACTGGCATAGGATAATGTACCCCAAGGCCTGACTTCCACAACAATCCATGACTAATATTCTTCATCACCCTCACTGCTTATCCTCCTTGATCCTCAACTTCTTCCTTTTTTACTAGAACCTCATTGTCTGATGCACTGCCATCACTATCATCAATACTTTCTGGAAAAGGTACAGATTTTTTTTCCTCTCGGTCTTCTTTAAAACTTATTAACCTAAAACCTAAAACACCATCAACAAACCTAAAACCACAAACCTAAAACCATCAACCTAAAACACAAGCAAAAAGACTATTATACTGCCTGCCAGAGTGCCAGTACTGAACAATAGTGCCAGTTACACAGAAAATATGTATCCCCTAAAAGGAATTTCACCATTTATGCATGAAGCACAGATTATTATTTTTTTATTTTTTTTACAAAATGTGCATTAAAAATGACCAAAAACATGAAATGACCAAAAACCAAAAACACATTTGGATATACAATGATATATATATATTTTTTAAATTGAATTTATGTGCATTTTCTAGTCTGAAATGAACTCACTATGGTGCCGTGACAGCATGTGACCTAACATGCTAATGTTTCCTTCACTTCCTTGTTGCCAAAAATGTCAAGCAAATAGATTTTAATTTTATTCGCTGAACATTATTATTGTATTTTAAATGCAATTTTCATTGCAACATTTATAAATGACGATGTCCCATAGAGGGTTAAAAGACTATTAACTACAACTCTTCTTTTTGATTATACAAATGTGTCATTAAATGTATACAAATTTATGAAACTGATCTGAGATCAGGTAAAAACCATATAGACACTGTTTCTTAGGTTTACAGAGATCATCGCCCCCTAGTGGCGAACCATTGAAATTTTGAAACAGTTATGACGTAACACAGCCGCGTTTACTAAAATCACATGACTTTTTTATACACAGTTTTATACGCGCTCCAAATCACTGGTTCAAAACAAATGATTCTCAATGGTTTAGAAGCTTCACGAAGCACGTTTCAAAAGCGTCCATCACGACTTTCAAGGTAGCCTGGTAAGACCGGTTTCCAGGAGAATGCAAGTCCGTTTCTGCATTCTTATAGAAATGAGAAACAGCAAATGATTTGAAAGTGTCAGACAGGAAAATAAAATAAAAAAGTGACAACTCATCTTTAAGAAACTCACAGTAGCCCATTTTTCTGTTCTGCTAAAGTTGAGCAGCAGAATGGAAAACCAAGAGTTAATTTGGCACATTCCCGTGCAGCAGAGTTTTAAGGAAAAGATGAGTCAGTCCTCCACATACACATCATGAACAGACAAATCTAATTACCGGCTGATTCTAGCGGCTTGAACAGATTACATTAGCCCTCCTCATATGAGCATGAGAGGAGAGTGAGCGTGGGCCGGCCAGCACTGGCCCCACTATTAGATTAAGCAGCACTGTGTGGTGGTACACACTCTGTCACCATCAACCAGGAGAAGAGCTACTGGCGAATAATTTGAAGGTCACCAGAAAGCCTTAAGCCATCACAGCTGGGGTCACAAAGGGTCAGAGCAGTTATTTTGCTCCCTCTGGTACTTTCTGTTATTGACTGGAAGATCAGAAACGATGGTTATGCGTATAGAGGATGTTTGAGCTTTGGTGTCTAAAGAAGGTCTGTGCTGTAGAATAATAAGAAATAGGAAGATGTGTTGACGATGATGATGGACATATACTAGAAAAATTTGTCTAAATGGCATACTAAAACACTGCCAAACACAGCATTACAGGCACATGTGTGTCCTAATGGACCAAAGTGTGAGTTGAGGATTTGGAAAAAATGGAAAAACCACTATGAATCTGACACACATGTCCGGCAAAAGAAAAAAAAAATGGAACTGTATAAGCTGACATTCACCTACAAGACCTCTGCTGGGATCTTTTGGATGTTTTAAAATGGCTAAACAATATACTGTATTGTTAATAATTAAAGCAACATGATCAGGGAGGGAAATTAATCACATATTCAGGATTCAATTGGTTTACCACTAATATTGGGGATGACATGTCTGACTCGATGTCTATTTTGGCTTATGGCCCAGCCCAGTCAACTTTTAGTTGTTTGCAGTGGAACTGGATTAAATAGTTTGAATGCTCCGAGATTGGCTACAATCCCAATCTGACTTCTGATTTGTGGTGCCGCCTGAATTATAATCATACAGTGTTCATTTGTTGGCTAGAGGAGAACTGACCCCCTGACTAAGCCTGGTTTCTCCCAAGGTTTTTTTCTCCATTCTGTCACATGATGATGTTTGGTTTCCTTGCCACTGTTGCCTCTGGCTTGCTTAGTTGGGGACACTTAATATTCAACAATATTATTGATTTGACTGCACTGGCACTATTGTATGAGAACTGAACTGCGCTGGACGATGACATCATTTTCTCCAGAGCTGCTGTATAGATAAATGAACTAAATAAATAACTAATGATTTTTACTATGAAAATGAATCAACAACTTAAGCTGGGCAATGACACTATTTTCTTATAGAGCTGCTGTACAGCCGAAAAAAACTTTGTTGCATAATTTTCCTGTTATCACTGTAAAGCTGCTTTGAAAAAATCTGTATTGTAAAAAGCACTATATAAATAAAGGTGACTTGACTTGGTTCACAAAGTAATGTTGCAGTTTCAAATATTTTTGGGTTAATACTTTAAAAACCATATAAAAACATACCTGAATGGGTCAAATTAAATTGGTTCATTCTCAAAAATTAGGACAAGATTTATTGTTCAACAAAATATAAATTAGCAACTAAGCAATTTACTTAGCAACTTCACAAATTCTTATTTATCATTATTTTTAACACATATTTATAAAGTGAACTCCACAATCTTTGCCTCAGGAGAACATCTGGTAAGGAAAATCTTATATGCAATAATTTATATAAGCATATGGACCAAAACACACAAACAGTGACAATTAACAAACATCATTAAGTAAAAAGATGAGCTCTTAACATTGCCACACAACAGATAATGAACAACAATAGCATAAATAAAGTATGCAAACAAACAGCAAAACAATAAGTCTGGAATAGCAACCACATTATTTACTCATTCAGTAATCAGAGATTTAACTTATGTGCAATAATTGCTCGAATTAAACAAAAAATTAAATAGAAAGATTTAAACTAAAACAAGAAATCAATTTAAATATTAAAATAATTTTATAGTAAAATAAAAGTAAAAACGTTTGGGGGAATATTGTCAGTCTAATGTGCTTTTATGTAGATTCAAAGTAATTTCATAGTATATGTGACATTAAAAAAACCTTGTATGTTGGATAAAATGTATTTTTTTTATATATATACATANTAAAGTATGCAAACAAACAGCAAAACAATAAGTCTGGAATAGCAACCACATTATTTACTCATTCAGTAATCAGAGATTTAACTTATGTGCAATAATTGCTCGAATTAAACAAAAAATTAAATAGAAAGATTTAAACTTAAACAAGAAATCAATTTAAATATTAAAATAATTTTATAGTAAAATAAAAGTAAACACATTTGGGGGAATATTGTCAGTCTAATGTGCTTTTATGTAGATTCAAAGTAATTTCTTAGTATATGTGACATTAAAAAAACCTTGTATGTTGGATAAAATGTATTTTTTTTATATATATACATAGTGCGGTTTGCTTGCATAAACAAAAATAACAAAAAAAATTAAGCAAAGGTGTTTTCTAAAATCCTCTCAAAAACAGCGAGTGATCCAGGATTCGTCATTCTAAGCTGCAGGCCAAGCTGACCAGGCTTTTATCCAGCAAAATGGGACCATTAATGTAAATGGAGACCCATCAGGGTCTGTAACAGAAACCCAGAAGAGAACTGCATCTTTCTGTGCTATCTGAGCAATAATGGCATGAGATACAAATGTAGCATAATGGAAATAGCCGCTCCGCTCCAGGAGAGATCCATTTGGGGCGGTCTATAAGAGATGTACCGCTGAGTTCTGACTGGCATAATCATACCATCAATAGAGCACTTGATAATGCACATGTACAGACACAAATTAAGTCTATCAGTGGACTAAAGACCGCTGACTCTGTTATTCAGCCCAGCGCTTCAAGTTTTAATCTGTGCCTTGGACACATGCAAAATATTTCAGTTGTAAATGTGCACGAAGCTTGTCAGAACCATCACAAATTATCAAACAAATGGCATTTATTTATTTATCTTAGGGGGAAAAAATCCAAGTAAAAAAAGATATTTGAAAGTAAATAGAATCGCTTTTGATTTCATGTTGCCGTCACTGACAAAACATGTGGGTCATAAAACTTCAAAATAACGGGGAATATAGTCTTCTATGGCAGCATTATTTTTAGACTTTTTAGAAAGAGCAATAAAAAGAGGCAGAGACTAAAAGTAGCATAAAATTCAATAAGAGTCAAATCTTGGAGAAAACTGAACCCTCAGTAATGTGCAGAACAATGAAACTGCCCTGACCTAGTGCTTCACGACAACACGACAAAACAACACAAGCCCAGTAAAGTGGAGGAGATGGACCACTAAGAACTAAAGAAAAAAAAATAGTAATGATCAATATGGTGGAATATTTATTTATTTGGTGCACCTTTTTTATATAGCGCTTTATACAATACAGATTGTTTTTCAAAGCAGCTTTACAGTGATAAACAGGAAAATGATTCAATGAGGCCAGTGTTAATTCAATTCTGTTCAATAACTGTGAAAATTCATAAATTATGAAATGAGTTCAATTCAGCTATAAAGCAGCTCTGCAGAAAACAGTAAATGTCATCATCCAGCTCAGTTCAGTTCTCATTCAATAATGTCAGTGCAGTAAAATAAATAATATTGCAAAATATTAAAGTGCACCTATTATGAAAAAACTTACTTTTACATGATGTTTGAACATAAATGTGTGTCAGCAGCAGTGTGTGTACACAACCACCCTATAATGATAAAAATCCACCCACTCCTCTTTTTTTAATCCCCATAAATCATAAGCAGCGTCTCAAAACAATCTCTTCGCAGATTCTGGGCAAAGTGACATCACTTTGCACAAGCCCCACCCACGACTGTTGAGGGACTCTGCCGTATTAGCGTAGACCCCACCCTGAGCGAGTTGCACATTGTCAACCATTTTCTCCAGGCCGGAGCAGCTGTAGCGACAAGTTGTTACTTAAGGATGGATCAGTATAAACTGTTCGTATATTTAAAAAATACTGTTATAAATAGATTTTATTTATCAATTAACTTCTATTAACCAAATCAAATCAATATTTGGTGTGACCACCCTTTGCGTTTAAAACCACTTTTGTCATCGTTTTTCAGGTAGCTTTGCAGATCGGTTTCTTCAAGTGTCTTGGAGACGTCAGATTCTGGAAGAATTTACCTCAGAGGAAGAGCGCGGCTTTCAATTTAATTTCAAGGATCAACGTGATCAAGCCGATGATTTGGAATGGTAAGTTTGTTTTATTCTTAAGTTCTTTATTCTAATCGTCATATAGTGTCTGTGTATATTAAATCACAAAAATAATATTTAAATATGAATCCTGCATGTTTTGTGTGTTTCTGTGTGAATGTTTAGGCCTACTACATTAGTTTACTACACAGTAATACCATACTGGCTTTTCCCAAACTATATTGCTATACTGAGATGAGTGAAATCGACTGAAATACGTAATAAATACCGAAATAAAATGTGTTAGCAACATATTAAACTGCACATTAACAATTATATTTTAAAGTATATTAAAATAGAAAGCATTATTTTAAATTGTAAGTAAAATTTCAATATTGCAGTTTTTTTCTGTATTTTTGATCAAATAAATGCAGGCTTGATGAGCATGAGACTTCTTTCAAAAACATTAAAAATGGTAATATGTCCAATCTTTTGACCGGTACTGTATATAACTTAAAATATAATGGGCCTATACAAAATTTTCTTTACATGATGTGCAATAATATGTGCATGCATGAGATCACAAAAATCATGTTAAATTCTGTTAAGAGTGGACATTATATTAACGTTAATACAATAGTTGATAAGATCCTGTTATCAGCATGATCGCAGATGTTTTTTGTTTTTTTTTGTTTTTTTATCTCACAGATTTGAGAATCATAGTGACCAGATATTGACCCACCCCTATCAGACTGTATTAATATAATGGTGAGATCACTGACTGGAAGCTGGAAAGTTTTTTTTTTTTTGTGTGTGTTTGTTTGTTTGTTTGTTTGTTTGTTGTCTCCAGTGCATAGAAACACCAAACACTTTGGAATGCCAGGTAAGTGATGTTCACTTATATCTTTGAACAGGATTTATTTCCAGGTATAATTGTACTCAAAATGTACCTTTGACTCTCATTTATATTGTTAACTATATTCTAAATAAACTACAAAATAAAATACTTTGTCCTCACATTATTTAGTACTCTCTCACAGACCTGACTGAAAGGCTCATTATGGGGCTCATTATGCAGGTCATTGTCTCTTCACGTGTGAATCACAGCATTATTCAGGATTACTAACGCTTCCACGCATACTGTCTTACAAAATTTAAATCAATATATTGTTTTATGTGATTTTATATGATTTTCACATCATTTTGAAGCACTCTAAAGCACTCTGAAAAACTCTAGTCTACAACCTACAATACCCAGAAGTCTTGTGGACACATATTCAGTATGTGTTTTGTGGCCTTATTTCAGTGACTTAAATTTTAGTTTTTTTCAATAACCACGCATAAACATTATTCTTTCAAAAATATTTGCTCACATGTTATGGTAGCCTAGTCTGTGCTGAATACAGCGTAATGACACTTTTGCCACTCATATGTTTATAAGTAACTGAAAAAAGCACTAATGTCAGGGCATGTCAAAACTTCCCTCAGTGTCACAGACACGCCAGGCTCCACCATAACCCAATCACAGCGCACTCCCTCACCAGAGTACTGAGCACACGCACCTGTCTTCAATCAGCACCCCAATCAGTCATGATATAAAGGACTCACACACACTCCAGTCAGTGTCCGGTCTCGTTTGCAGGGCTCTACAGTGCCCCCATTTCACTCGCATTTGCTCCTAAAAATAACTGCGTGCGACTGTGAAAAAAATATTTAGGCGCACTGGTGCGAATGATCCGATCAATTATCATGAATAGATCTACAATCGGAATTAAAAACTCCCACAATGCATCTAAACTGACCAACAGTTATGTTTCGTACTGCAATCGGTTGCTTTTGATGCATTAATTTAAAGACTTTGCTTCAGTAAGCAGAGCAAGTGCAAAAGACACGCGCTCCAGACAACACTTCAAAGATCGTTTAGGTGCAACCAGAGTGACGCAGCCATGCGCACTTACAGACCGCTGTTACTTTGCAGCCAAATTAATTGTTAATACTACATTTGGATAATCATAATCAAGGTCGGAAATTAACGGGGGCTTGGGGCAAATATGCCTCCAAAAATGTATTTAAAAAAACACGCCCGTTATGAATGCCCGTGCGCAAATATTACTTTCACTTTTAAAATAGAGGCAATTCGCGGCAATTGCTTGAGTGGGTGGGTTCATTATCATTCTTAATGAAAAACAAAAAAAAAACAGTACAATGACAAACTCGCTTAACCCTCATGTGGTGTTCAAAACCCTATAACACCTGTGTTGTTCCCGGTCAAAAATGACCGGCCCATAAAAAAAAGCTTATAAATCACTCATTATACCATATTTTCACCCAATCTTGGATTCAATCTTTTTGTCAACATGTTCTCTTTCAATTAGGACTGGTTTTATATTTTGATTTTCATCTGAATAATCATAGGCCTCATTTGTTTGAGAGTAGGCATTTCATTTTTTGAGTAATTTTTTTTTAATTTTTGAATAATTTTGGAAATATTAAATAAAATCTGAAGAAAATTGGTATTGTTGATCACACTAGTCAACTTAAAATTTTCACCAGAAATTTTGTTTTTAAAAACTTTTATTTTGTATAAAATGGTACATTGTCACACTTGTGGTGTTCCCGGTCAAAAATGACCGGCCCATAAAAAA
>RJVU01035287.1:546400-560107 GCA_003731715.1 Anabarilius grahami
TTAGACATGGCCTATTTTTCTAAATGTCAAAACAATGAACACAGTCATTATGGTAGTTTTAAAAATATTATCTAAAACAATAAAATTATATATTTTTAAGACTTGTGTACAAACATGTCATTTCAGTATCCTAATAAAAGCTGTTTAATTTTACATGGAGCAGGTCACCTCATGGAGATAGCCAAGTTGGATCACATGACCAGCTGAATAAAAAATATAAATAAATAAACCCCTTGTCAGAAAACCCCTGTTATTTTATACTTTTACTCCTGAAATATATTATTTTGGATGGTGGGTTCTGTTTATTCCAAGGTTTAAATAATAAAGAATACATATATTAAATGTGGTCTCAGACTTTTGAACCCACTGTGTACAGAAAGTGTGAACAAATGAATAAAATAAAAGTGGAATTTTTGGTGGAAGGGAAGCGGTCCTGGGCTGTTTTTACCTAACCAGGACAAAAAGAAGAAAAAGCTTCAAGGGTAATGACATCACCAGTTTGGTAGTGCAGACGTTGAAGTGCCAGTGGGGAGGGGTTTAAAACAGAGCTCGATTACTCCCAGACGCATAGCTGACCAAAGACCACCTGATTAGAAACAGCAACCCGCTGGCATGCACTATAGAAGCTGATCAGAGAAGTTTAAGGAACCTAAAAGGGAACACACAGCCGCATATGTAGGTCAGGACCAGTGAGCCCCTCTGTGTGAGCTGTACTACATCAGTGTAGCTGAGATTATGAGTAGCTGAGTCCTGTAGGCCTGAACATCAGAAAGAGAACGTGACCTCATGTTTTAAAATACTAATCCTGTGTCACTGATCACTGGGAGGCTTCTGAATATGAGTCATAATATGCCCTATAATAATAATAAAAAGGGGGTGAAATTTTTTTTTAGGGTGTAGCATCTGGACCAATCAGACACACAAATTATTCATTATATTTAATGAATAATCCAGCAAACTCACTCTCCCAACAAAGGTCTGTGAACCATCCTAACAAACATCAAACAAATGCAGCTTACACCAGGCCTCTGGTTACAGGACACATGAAGACTGATGAGACTTTTTGACCGAAAGGAATTTAGAGAGAGTTTTGGCTCACTCAATTCTCATTGAAAAGGACAAATAAACCATTTTAATTTAATATATTATATATAACATAATATATTTAATATATTCTATATGTATAAAAACTTGTACGGTGTACATTTTAGGACATCCTTAGACCTCAGTCATTCAACAAAAGGCGTCATGCCTCAGACAAAAAGGCTTCAGTCATTGGACAAACCAGCATCGTGCTTCAAACTGAAAGGCTTCAGGTCTCAGGAAAAACGTCAGGTGTCAGGTCTTGTACAATTAGGCATCGGACGAAACAACCTTAGAATAAAAGGCATCAGACTAAAAGGCATCATGTTTTTTTGTATAACTTTCTATTGGCTTTTATCCCATCATAATGCCATCCTTCATTTGTCTTTTTCTTTCTCCCCCTTTTTATATTTAACTAACTATTCTCAAATTGATGTAAGGTGTGTGTGTTAATCATGTAGAATCTATCTATTGATAGCCTACATGAATACATGAATTCCATTTATGTAATCCCTTGACAATGTTCTTTATGTAATTTTTATTCGAGCATTAAAAACGAATAAAAAAAAGCGAGGTGGTGGCAAAGGTAAGCAATAGGCTACCTGATATTTTATTCTTACAGCTTTAATCAAATATTGTACTAGTTAAATCGTTCATGGCGATTTTCACATTGGTCTGCAAAAAACAATTAACTGACTTAAAATGTAATCAACTTTCTGACAACAGGTGGCACTGGAACAGCAGAAAAAAGCAGTTTCCCTGGTAACCTCTATACACAAAGCAACTGTGCTTATAACAATGCAGTCTAAGGCCATGTTCACACAGCAGCAGAATACGGTTGTCAGTCCTGTATTTGAGTCCTTAATACGATTGCGTTCATGCGCAGTGCGGTTATTTATGGGAGTGACAACCGCATTCTATAACAGAACTCCCACCTGTAAATTTTCAGGACTCACAACCGCATTCTCTGAATATTCGTGCTGTGTGAACGGAACAGGACTGGACAACTAGTTGTCTGTCACGTCATACAGTGCGAGAGAGCCGTTCTTCTTCTAAGGTGTTTTGTGTGTGGTTTCGCTTTCGGTAACTTACTGAGACAGAGATGTGAGCTGTGCATCATCAAGGTGTTAGATCCAGTCACTGTTCTCCACCAGAGCGGCTCATGTCAGTTTTGTGTTACTTTTTAAATGCCGTGTCATGCGCGAGACCTCGCAAAGGACGTGACGCGTGTGCACTGCAGCGGTTAAACACTCCGGCTAGCGCGTGTTTACATGCTCTTGGTTAATGAAATTTTGATGGTCTCTTGTCATGTGAAAAGTGATTATACTTTTCAGTTTTATGGATGTCGCCATCTTTAATATTACGTTGGTCACTGTTGTTATGGTTACTATTAAGAGAATACGGGCTTGACTCTCGTTGCACGTTCATACAGGCAGTGTTCCAGACGCTACTGTAAGTTGCTGTGTGAACGAGACATTTCGAGACTCACACCTGTTAAGTAAATACGGTTGTCAGTCCCAAAAACTGACTGTATGAACGTGGCCTAATAGCTCGAAAGATTTTTTTACTTCCCTTATGAAAATTAATCATGGTTTTACTACAAATAAAACAAAAAACATGGTTATTGTAGCTAACCATGGTAACCACAAATTAACCATGGTTCCCTTTTGAAAGGGAACTCGCTCTGCGTTTGATTACGCAATGGGGAATGTCACGTGACCCAGGTGTCTGAAAGCAACTATCCAAAAACTCCAATCCCTATTGGCCGGCGACAGCCTATGACGCAATATGGCGCGACCCGGAAGTATAAAAGGAGCGCCTGGAGAAACAGAAGACATCTCATCGTCTTTCGGTCCCGTTCTGTCTGATTGCGACTATACCAACTCCGGTAGGGTTTTTTATATATATGCCTTACAAACGTTCAAAAGAGTGTGTTCATCCGTGTCCCTGGGTTTGACACTTGATATACACTTTTTCTGGGTGTTTTCTGTCTGGAGAGGAGCGCGCATAGACAGTGCTTGAGAGCGTTATCTGTGTTTTTCTGTTATTTACTGTGAGTGTCTCCTGATCGGGACGCTCCGTTCTCGTTTGGCACTCTTCCCGAAGGAAGAGGTGTCTGCATCTGTGCCTGTTGATTCTGGCCCCGTTTGTGCTGAGGCAAAACGGTGGCTGCAATCATAGGGCTCGCAGATGAGCTCGTTGGGAAGTTTAAGAAAAGTTGTCTCTCTCTCGGCTTCCCCGGGGCTGACGAGGATGACTGGATGACGATGACGCTCGTGTTTGACGTCATCGCGTCCGGCGCGAGCGCTCCTCTGGCTGTTGTGTGTGTGCAGAGCTGCTATGTGTTTGGGACGCGCGCGGGCTGCAGTTGCCTCGTGCGGACGGCTCAACGAGCGGTTCCTTTCTGTCCATTAATGCAGCAGCTTCCATGACTTTCCATTCCCTTCCGATCTCCGCCTTTGAGATCGGTAGGGCATGGAAATACCCCTAGCCGTTCAGATTTGTATCTGAACCCAGACAGACGGGAGGAGGAGGAGGCGAGAGTGATATGGGTGATCGATTGTAAACTGTTGCGTTTGTAATCGATTCCCCAGCTATAAGGGCGATTTATATCTACCCTCTGCTCTTCTTCTTTCACCTCCTGTATATATATATATATATATGTGTGTACAGGTCCTTCTCAAAAAATTAGCATATTGTGATAAAAGTTCATTATTTTCCATAATGTAATGATAAAATTAAACTTTCATATATTTTAGATTCATTGCACACCAACTGAAATATTTCAGGTCTTTTATTGTTTTAATACTGATGATTTTGGCATACAGCTCATGAAAACCCAAAATTCCTATCTCAAAAAATTAGCATATTTCATCCGACCAATAAAAGAAAAGTGTTTTTAATACAAAAAAAGTCAACCTTCAAATAATTATGTTCAGTTATGCACTCAATACTTGGTCGGGAATCCTTTTGCAGAAATGACTGCTTCAATGCGGCGTGGCATGGAGGCAATCAGCCTGTGGCACTGCTGAGGTGTTATGGAGGCCCAGGATGCTTCGATAGCGGCCTTAAGCTCATCCAGAGTGTTGGGTCTTGCGTCTCTCAACTTTCTCTTCACAATATCCCACAGATTCTCTATGGGGTTCAGGTCAGGAGAGTTGGCAGGCCAATTGAGCACAGTAATACCATGGTCAGTAAACCATTTACCAGTGGTTTTGGCACTGTGAGCAGGTGCCAGGTCGTGCTGAAAAACGAAATCTTCATCTCCATAAAGCTTTTCAGCAGATGGAAGCATGAAGTGCTCCAAAATCTCCTGATAGCTAGCTGCATTGACCCTGCCCTTGATAAAACACAGTGGACCAACACCAGCAGCTGACATGGCACCCCAGACCATCACTGACTGTGGGAACTTGACACTGGACTTCAGGCATTTTGGCATTTCCTTCTCCCCAGTCTTCCTCCAGACTCTGGCACCTTGATTTCCGAATGACTTTGGACCACTGAGCAACAGTCCAGTGCTGCTTCTCTGTAGCCCAGGTCAGGCGCTTCTGCCGCTGTTTCTGGTTCAAAAGTGGCTTGACCTGGGGAATGCGGCACCTGTAGCCCATTTCCTGCACACGCCTGTGCACGGTGGCTCTGGATGTTTCTACTCCAGACTCAGTCCACTGCTTCCGCAGGTCCCCCAAGGTCTGGAATCGGTCCTTCTCCACAATCTTCCTCAGGGTCCGGTCACCTCTTCTCGTTGTGCAGCGTTTTTTGCCACACTTTTTCCTTCCCACAGACTTCCCACTGAGGTGCCTTGATACAGCACTCTGGGAACAGCCTATTCGTTCAGAAATTTCTTTCTGTGTCTTACCCTCTCGCTTGAGGGTGTCAATGATGGCCTTCTGGACAGCAGTCAGGTCGGCAGTCTTACCCATGATTGCGGTTTTGAGTAATGAACCAGGCTGGGAGTTTTTAAAAGCCTCAGGAATCTTTTGCAGGTGTTTAGAGTTAATTAGTTGATTCAGATGATTAGGTTAATAGCTCGTTTAGAGAACCTTTTCATGATATGCTAATTTTTTGAGATAGGAATTTTGGGTTTTCATGAGCTGTATGCCAAAATCATCAGTATTAAAACAATAAAAGACCTGAAATATTTCAGTTGGTGTGCAATGAATCTAAAATATATGAAAGTTTAATTTTTATCATTACATTATGGAAAATAATGAACTTTATCACAATATGCTAATTTTTTGAGAAGGACCTGTATATATATATATATATGTGTGTGTATTATATATATATATATATATATTTTTTTTTATATGCATGTATATATATATAAACATATTCATGCTCAGATGCTTCTTATGGTCAGACTGATGGCTGGGCCCATAGTAATTTCTGTTGGCCCGCTATTTCTTTTTGATAGTAAGAGGATCTTTTAGGCTTAAAAGAGCCTTAGATTCCATCCTTTCATGTAAAAAAGGAGCATTAGGAGTCTTCGGTCTTTGAGCCACAGGAGGGTCTATATTTTATGTGTTTAAAATAAGACCTTATTTTCATGTATAGTTTTCTGCATGTAGTCAGGAAAATTAGGGTGTTTTTGGGCAAACTGAAGTTGATAGGCTGGCTAGTATATATTGTGCAGGCCACAAAATTGCCGCCTCTTAGCCACCTGTTGTTTAAAGTAGCTTCTCATCTGCTGTTTTCTAGAGTAGTTTGAGTTAGCACTCGTCACTTCAGTAAATGTGTATGTTTAGGTCAGCCTTAATCGGCCGCCTGACATTGTTCGCTTGTGAGCTTCACTTTCTTTCTCTTATCCGTGAGATTTGGAGGTGAAGCCCAGGCTTCACTAGGCTTGTGGCCCTGTAAGAAGGCCCGTAGCTTAGCGGCCAGGCTAGAGCTAGGTTAGGTGTGTTATTTACATATAACCCTATGTATACTATCCCTTGTCAGGTTGTATAGTTCCTAGTTCTGGCCTCCTCCCGAGGGAGTTGTTAGGACGTATGCCCATTATCCCCTTGTTTTGTAGGTGCAATTGGTGAGTTTAACAGCTAGGTTGTAGACTGTTTTTAGACTTCCTGATGCTGTTATCTCAGGTGGTAGGCCCTTATCTTTGCGTAGATAAGTCATGCTGTGTGTGCTAGGCCCCACTTTCTAGAACTTTTGTGCTATGGAAAATGTGTTTTTTCCTCTGAACCACTTGTTTTCTTTATCAAGTTTGAGTTGACGTTGCTAGTGTTTAGCATCCATCCTCTATGGCTCAGTACAGTTTTGAGAATCTGTATGGAGAGAATTATTTTCCTCTTTGAAAATAGCATATACATCAAAGCACTGCATTTGCTTTGAAGTTCTAGACTTTTGCCCTACATAGTATGTGAGCTTACTTATGCTGCCACAGGTTAGCACCTGTTCTCATAATAGCAGGCTTTTTCATGTAGCTGCTTTTGGAAACATTGGTGACCTAATATTCCCCATTAGTAGGTTTATTGGTGTTACTGAGTGCATCACCTGTTGGATTGCATACTCAGGGTAGTATAGAACCACTTTTTGAAAAAAGCTGGTTTATATTAGCTTCCTTTTTGTGATCTTGTTAACAGCTATATTGCATATAACTTTGATTGTAGGCTCTTATGGTTAATTAGCCTCCTTCTAGTTAGCAATTGTATTTCTAACAAGTGCTGTTAGCTGATCATAGTTTGCTCACATAGTTTACAGTATTTCACGAGCTGAAGCCACGTGTCATTAGAATGGTAGGCCCCAACAGGCCTCCTTTCTAGTTCTCATGCTGGCACAGTTTGTGTTTTATTCTGCAAACAGGCTGAACGCCACTTGTTGCTGAGATTGCAGGGGCCTCCTTTTTTAGCTGACTTTTTGGCAGGATGCCTGGGAATCCGAGAACCCATACCACCATCGGCCACGCCCCACCTCTGTTGAGTAGGCCTTAAGCAGGCCTCTCGTAGAGTATGGCGGCGTAATGTGCATTCCTTCTCTAAGTAGTGCGTGAAAGGTTTTTGCATGGCCTGATGGTTGATATGGTCATGGACTGGCTGATGGGTCGCCACCTGCTGATGCCACGTGTTTACTAAGGTAGGCCCTATGGGCCTCCTGCGTAGCATGTATGGCTGTTGGCCATAAGGAATGCTGTCACTGACAGCCTGGTGTGACCCGAGGGTGAGTTGCTAGCGTTTCCTTCGAAACTGCTTGACGTTTGTCAGCCATATTTTTTGGCATTCACTCTCCTCAAGCATGGCGGCATGGGTATATCGTTCCCCATTGCGTAATCAAACGCAGAGCGAGTTCCCTTTCGAAAGGGAACGTCTCAGGTTACCTATGTAACCATAGTTCCCTGAGAACCAGAGAACGAGACTCTGCGTTTCCTTGACATGCTTCGGGCTGCCTGCCTGCAGAACAGTCCCTCAAGACGATAGATGTCTTCTGTTTCTCCAGGCGCTCCTTTTATACTTCCGGGTCGCGTCATATTGCGTCATAGGCTGTCGCCGGTCAATAGGGATTGGAGTTTTTGGATAGTTGCTTTAAGACACCTGGGTCACGTGACGTTCCCCATTGCGTAATCAAACGCAGAGTCTCGTTCCCTGGTTCTCAGGGAACTATGGTTACATACGTAACCTGAGACGTTTTCTACACTATAGTTTACAGTATTTGTAGTAAAACTATTGTTATACAAATAGTATAAATCCGACAAAATAAAATAATAAACCATATACTATAATACCATATATCATTTACTATAATAAAACCATGGTTAATTTTCTAAAGTGTTCACGATAGTTTGCAATACAAGCTAGTTGCAATGTGTTATATGTGTAAACTTTTTATACATGCAAATAAAACTAGCGAATACTACAAATATACAAAATCTCATGGGATATGTTTTATAAAACTTTTAACATTTAACAGTTAGAAAACCGCGTGCATGTGACGTCACATTGAGGCGGTGCAATTAGCTTCCTTCTAAGTCCATTTCGTCTGATGCCTTTTAGTCTGAGGCCGTTTCGTCTGATGCCTTTTTATCTGAGTTAGTTTCGCCTAACTCAGATAAAAAGCCTTTTAGTCTGGGATTGTTTCAACCGATGCCTAATTGTACAAGACCTGACACCTGACGTAGTTTTTCCTGAGACCTGAAGCCTTTCAGTCTGTGGCGCAATGCCATTTTGTCCAGTGACTGAATCCTTTTAGTCTGAGGCATAACGCATTTTCTTTGTATGACTGAGGTCTGAGGATGTCCTAAAATGCACACCTAAAAATACATTGAGAAATGAACACCTAAAATATACATTGAGAAATGTATAAACATGTATCCAATTTTCACGTCTTATGATTTTCCTATCAAACGGATATAGATATTCCTTTTCTATGTATTAACTTAAACTCTTTTGGATTAATGTTTCAGAATTGCATACTATGGTTAACTAAGATCACATGGGTAGCATGTTTGGTATCTAGGGACAAGGTCTATTTAACGATTTCTGGTCTTGTTACATGCTCTATGCATGGTGCAGGCTAAGAAAGAATTAATTTTTCTGTGGCCATGGAAAATACCTTTTTCTTAGAATTATTGAATAATCAAAAGCGTTCGCTGGACAAACTAAATAAATTGATTGTAATATTAATTTAGCTACATCAAGTTAATCAGATTAACTGATCTAAATATTCATAATGAATAATAACAAGTTATGATTAATTATTAATATTTTCTCTTTGAGCTAATTTGCTACACATCTTTCAGATTTTAAATCTTTAAAACATGAATAGACTTTAATTTTGAATAACTATGCCTCTTTGTTCTCTGGTGTGTAGAACAGGCCTAAATTTATTAACTAACTAGATGTGAACTATTTTTCTTAAAAAAAGAGAAAAAAGCACTCTTTTTCGATAACTTTATTTTATTTTTATTTTTTTATATTGACGTCAAAATTTGGGGTAAAATTTTCTTCCACAATGGTCCATCAAGTTATTTTATTTAATAGAACATAATCTACATAAATTAGATACAAATGTCTAAGTGGCATTTCAAACGATTTACTAATTAATAATATTATCTCTGGAAATGCCCCATAAATTGTGTGTATGATAGCAAGTATATGAGTGATTCATACTTAAAATGAATCAACCTGAATCATTTAAAAATGCAGATAAATATTTTTTAATTTCATTCAATTTTAATTCTACTTGTCTAATTCAAATTCTGGAACTGAACTCAAATTTAAGAAGGCATCCGCATTTCAATTCTGAGTGGCACACAGCAATGTCATTAATAACAGTGCAACATGTGCAACGTGTAACTTAAAGTTAATAAGGAAATGTGGCACAGTCTGTTTTTCAGCACAATTTTACAGATGCTCCACAGCAACATCCTTTCAACTGCAGAATCCTACCATCTGTTTTGTGTGCTGATCAGCCTATGTGTTTTGGTGTGTGTGATATATGTGTTTGAGAGCGTGCAGGTGATGTGTTGTGTTCATGATTTGTGTTTCTGATGCATGTGTTTGTGATGTGTTGTTACTCAGGGAGTGTGTTGGAATGTATGTGTTAAAGGCTGGGTTATGACATTGACCAGCAGTTAGAAATGAGAGCAGGTATGTGCTCCTCAACAGAAGCCAGAACAGTCAAAAAAAATTATATATATAATTTCATAGATATTTTAGATAGATATAGCTTTTGCAAATTTAACATTGTATAATATATTTGTTTGTTTGCAGTTTAACTTAAAAGGTCTTTTAACTCTTAAATGCGTACTGTTATTTTTTTGCTTTAGGTCATCATGTTTATAACAAAAACCTGTGCAATTGCATGAAAGCAGGATAATAAATGTCTGCTGCATAACTTCTGACATAACTAACACATAAATTGTTGCAACTGCAATTGATCTAGTGTGTAGTACTGGACTTAGTCAGCTGAATTTGAATAGAGTCTTGAATAGGGTAAAATGAGCCTGCAGTTGAGACAGCACATTCACTACAAAGACAACTGTTCACTGAATGAGAAGGTGGAGATTCACTTGAGATCCTTATTGGTTACATCACGATGTCTCTCTCGGGGTACCCGGTAAAACACTCCATGTGACAGAGATAGCTGGCTTTAGAAATCAGACACATTCATCAAGTCTAAGAAGACAGCAGCTCTGTAACCGATGGGAGGGACGGCCTGCTCCCGGCCGCAGCAGTAGCTGCTGTTGACAATTTTGTCACCTTCTGGAAGATGAATAGGTGAAAGGCTTTGAGGGATGAGGGGAGAAAAGACTAGGAACATGTGATCCCCAGTGGAGTTCTTGACAGTCTGTAATCTGCTCTTCACTAGGTCTGGCCGTCACCCTTCATCGTCTCAGATGGCGACTCCTGCCAAACTTTGTGCGAGAGCCCCATTGTCTCTCTGTCTTTCCCCTGGCTCTCTTTTACTTCATCAACACATGACTTTCAGAATAAAAAGTAACATGAGGAATTTCAAGAAAGATGTAACGCTCCAACGTGCCGTTCAAGTCATCCTGGGAAGTCATAATTTCAACATGATTGTGTGTAAGGGATTTTGGACGGAATAAAATGGGCTCGCTGGACAGTTTCATATTACTATTTTTTTCTTTTTCACTTCCAGACAATTAGCCCTATTCCGACGGAAATTGATTCTTAAAGGGACGTAAGGTATTTTCAGCATTTACAGTGGTTAGTCTGTGATTATATTGCCATCCAAACACAAAATATCAGTGTTTTTCTCCCAACACCCATGTAAAACTCTCCGGCCGAATTACCTACTATTTTTTGACGAATACCAAGGTCGTGTGGTAATTTAATCAGAGTTTACAAGAAGGGATCAATTCAAAATTCACTGTTTCAATCCTTTTTGACTACTACGGAGCACCGCACGTTAACTGTTGTGCTTCGTGCTGATTCGCATTTTAAAGACGTATACTTACTGAAATGTTGGAAAGTATTTACAAGAACAATTTTTCATTACCACTCCACCACAGCGAGTGGGAGCTGTTAAGAACAAAAAGAAGAAAGAAAATCACGTAAACATTTGAAATGGGCCATTATTATAGCAGCAACGGTTATGCAATACAATTTTAAAATAGGTATTTTTGTACAATTATACATTACAAAACATAAACAAAGCAGCTTTATGTTTACCTTATGTAAATAAGTTTATGTAAACTTATTTCCGCTAATTTCCAAATTTTTTAAATGACAATCATCATTTTGAGAGATAAAATGCAAGACCATTTAAACTATAGCGTGTCCATTTTCCTATTTTTAAAGAAATTTAAATAATCAAATAATAAATATCAAATAATTTTCCTATTATTAAATTAGACAAGAATTAATTCTTATTATTTCAAGCAAACAACATTTTATTTAAAGCTCACACCCATGTGACTGACCATGTGAGCAGTGCATTCCCTGGTTCGTAGGATCACGTGCTGCATTCACAGCATGTCGTAATTACCGTAAATAAAGCTCTGTATGCTTTCGAATTGCTCTCGCGGTACTTTGATGTCACAGCGATTGGTATGCACAGCGCCGCTTAAAGTCAAACATCTTAAATCTGCAGTGGTTAATATTAAATAATATTAATTTTTTATACCATATACGGTTTGTTTTATGCAAAACACTCAATTATTTGTTAGATACCATACATAAACTAATCGTAGAGGCTAGACTGTTTAAAACCAATGTAGGTGTATTCATTTAAACTAATCCTCTAGTACAAGGATTCTCAAGTAAATAAATATTTATTTGAATCACCCCCAGATATCACCTCTGTCATCAACTACTCACCCTCAAGTTGTTCCAAACCTGTATGATTTTGTTTCTTCTGCTGAACACAAAAGAAGATATTTTGAAGAATGTTGGTACCTAAACAGTTGATGACTTCCACAGTATTTTTCCCCCATACTATTGAAGTCAATGTTTCAACTGTTTGGTTACCCATATTCTTCAAAAATTTTCTTTTGTGTTCAGCAGAAAAAAAAAATTCATACAGGTTTGGAACAACTTGAAGGTGAGTAAATGATGACAGTATTTTCATTTTTGGGTGAACTATCCCTTTAACAATAATTTAACAACATTTGCATGTTTACAATTTTCTGACGCAGTCTTTGCTGTCGTCTATTGTGTATTTGTTTTGTTTTGGCTAGTTCAATGTGTTCGTTCTGACTTGAATGTGTGTCTGATATTATAAAAACAGCTGTCCAACTTGGATGTAGGACCTTCCGAGGTGGACTTGAAGGCACTTAGAATTATGGAAATTGTAGTATGTTCACACAAGCCAATGTCTCCTCAACCTCAAATCAAGTGATATTTTTTGTCCAGCTTTGCTGCTGTTCATCAGCAACACACAAAAAAACATACAAACTAAATTGTACCATCAACATTCACAATTACAACTAAATTCTCTCTCAGAAGCTCTGGGCTTAAAGAAAATGCAGAGTTTCCCATGAGTTATGACTTGATAGCCTCATTCATGTGCACTCAACTCGTAAACACGATCATTCCGACATGACTTAAACACGGCATTAATGAAGATGACAGACAAGAACACAGGTGTTCAAAGAAAGCTGTCCATCACAGGCTGATTTTCAGAGAAACACAAAAGCTGGTTAGAGGTCACTTGAGGACCCATCAGGCATTAATTGGGCTGTACTTTATTGTGTTTTTGCAGGAAAAGACCCTTCCGTCCAATCAAAGTGTTGAAAAGGTCCTTCAGGATTTGAGTGTGATGGGAATGGCAGTGGCTCTCCAGAGGTCTAAGTAGGAAACTGGATGATGAGCGGAAAAATGCTGTCCTTTCTACCCACTGTACACCTCACAAGTGCAACCAATTAGAGTAATTGAAAACAGGAGACATGTCCAATTAATAGTTTGTTCAGAGAAAGCAGAAATGGTGTAGAGTGGTTTGAGGCAGGTCGAAAGCAGGAAGAAAATTGGCAATTATTTACGTCTCACATGCCAACGCCATTATCTGCCCATTCACTCTCAACAGGGATTCCTGTAAATAAACAATGGAACGGGCAAAAAGCAAGGGGTGGCGGGTGGGCGGTGGAGGGCAGAACAGGACCACTAGGAGAAAAAGGTACTCGTGACGGGAGGCACTGAACCAGAACTTTGCATAATACCCCTTTAGGCAAAAGCGGCAAACTGACAGGGGCATCTGAACTGCGGACATGCCTAACTAGCCAATGGAGCCATTAGGAAGGCCTGGTGCGGAGTTTTGCCTTCACATGTCAAATCATGCATGCTCGCTCATCTTTTCCTCACCAGACAACACATCAAAACCTTTCCTGTTCCATTCTCTCGACACCGCACACGGCAATTTATATTGATCACTCTGACATTCCGCTTGTGAGTGCGATCATTCGACGGTGTGGCAAGATTTGGGCAGCACTTACCGCTTCCAGAATATGGCAGGAGATGTGCCATAAGTAGTTTGCACGGTGGGGGGAGAGTATCTCTGCTACATTTGGCCATTTTTTATCTGCATGTTTTTGTGTGTATTATAGGGATGGAGGGAATTAGCATATAAACTATTCGCTCGCTTGGTGATTTCTGCTTTGGTGCAGTCAGCCAGAGTGTTCTACTGACCTTTAAAAACATTTACAAAAGTCAAATCTAAAATTGTCTAGAG
>RJVU01035287.1:560126-595105 GCA_003731715.1 Anabarilius grahami
GGGGGGGGGGGGCGAATTGATTCTATGTGTAAAATACATAGCCATTAGTAAATGTTGATCTCCTACTATTATATACTAATTTTCAGACAACTGGGAATCTGGACCCTGCTTTAGTAATTGTACAGCTACAAAGTGCAGGGTTTACATACATGGTCTATTTAATGAAGACCCTAGGCACCACAGTAAATAAGTAAAGGTTTGAGTCACAATCATTGATGAGTGATGGAGAAAAAGCAAGTTAAAGAGTTCAAAATGCAGATATATGTGTCCCATGTGATTGAGATATACCGAGTTTAAATATATAGGGACAAATTCAGATTGTAAATGCATTGTGACTAATATGAAGTTACTGGAGAGTGAAATCCTGACAGGCCTCAAGGTGAAGCCCTTTGTTTGTGATTATCCTGAGCTGTGACATGAAATGCAACAGTGAAAAATATGTCCTTAAAAAATACCAGTCACTGGCCAAACATCTACTTTAATATAATGAAACATGAACTATTGAAAATATTTACATTTTAACATAAATTGTAAAGAATGTTAAATGGCTGTCAGTGGAGAAAGACACTTTTTGCATAATTTTGTAGTTGAGTCATGATAAAAACATTTGGTGAAAAATCTGTCCCTTCACTTTTTAGTTAATAAATTTACAATAGTCAAGAAATATATTTCATATATTTCAATCATAATAGCTTGGAATATTTGAATAGTTTGAATATTGTTTTGCACATTTAAAAACAAAATGACCATAAACTAAAACTAAAGTACTTCGTCTGATACACTTCTATAACATATAGGGTTATTTATTTGATAATTTATTGATGAATTGAACTGAATTGAATGATTTTTTTTAATAACTAAAAAATGTAATATGTAATGTAATACATTTTAATAATCAATTTATGTTATTTTTTTATAGTATTTAAGTTAAAAATGAGTAAAAGCATTTAAAATCCAATGAATGGAGCCAGTGTCTTACGCCCTCTGGTGGCTGGGAGTGTAAGTTTGCTGAGGCAGAGCAAAAAACAAAAGAAGTTTTCTACATTGTATGCATCCTGTGTGTGTATAGGAAGAGTTACTTCCAAACTGTGATGGTTGGGAACATGGGGACATGGGGACATAGGGCTAATCAACATCATCAAGTTTTGGTGTCTTACAAGAAATATAAATGCAAACAGTGTAACCTTGGTATTAATAATTGTTTCTTATCATTTCTTATCATTCTTAACATCTTATCACTCTTGAGGCACTGAGTCCAAGTCAAAAGAAATTGGGTTCTACAGTGTCTGAAAGCATTTTTATGTGTATGTTTTGGTTGTGTGAATTCCATGTTTAAAAAGATTCTCTGTAGTTAGGTTTTCCAAGCATAGACAAACATGTTCTGTCAGACTATCAAGAGCTAAACTGGTACCCGTGATTGACCTTGGTTTGACCTCTGTGCCGTGGAGGTGGCAATTACTCAACACCTAATTTCGTGACAAATGTTTTAAAGATCTGGATTGAGATGAGATTTTGAGCGATCAGTTTGTTCTTATCTTCAGCAGCTAATGACATTCTAAAGATCATCATCATTTCCTCTGCAAAGCCTCGGTCTTCCCGAGAGGCAGCGTTAAATGAACCTCGCTCAGGCCAAATCAGCTTAACTTCCTCTCAGCATGATAACGATACCGTCTCATGCCCCCGGGACGATTCTCTCGGTGGGTGAGTGATGACAAACACCCCCATCTCCATCAACCACCGCATCAGTCCCAATCTTCCAGATAAACGAGGGTAACTAGAACGACGACTTGCATATCTCCATAAAAATAACAGTAGATGAAGAAGCCATTTCCCTTACTTGGCTTCAATGGTTGGATACTTGACACCGTAGCTTGCCAAGCTACAAGCTGCTCATAATGGAAAGTCTTTTGAAAAAGTAGTTAGCTCAAGTAGGTTTAATACCTCGAGGGAGTTATCTGTTAGGGTAGCTTTTATGAAAGTTATTAGCAACATTACAAGCTACTAAGAAAAAATATAGCTAACATTAGCCGTGTTTCCACTGACAGGCCAAAAGCAGGCGTGCTAGTGTATGCCAGGGCCATTTGCATTTCCACTGTCACTTCTGGGGCTTACTTGGCCCTCGTCAGGGCTTCCTTGGGGCCAACGGCCTGGGTTTTCTGGCCCCATGAATACCTTGGTCCAAAGCAGGCCAGCTCAGGCTTGAGGGAGTGGTTATGAACAAAGTCAGAGTTTATGAGTCCGGAGACGGCAGCGCTGCGGATGATTTCATATACCAGCTAACATCAGCATCAAAGACTTTTAAAATCATTTTAGGTCAAAACTCACTTTCAGACAGCAGCGAGTGTTTAAAATAACTTCTGTTTGTGATCCAATGTGGATTCTGATCACCATATAAAGGCAGAAATATGTATATGCGATGCAAAAGACTATGCACGCTAACAATAGTAAACATGGTAAATATGACCGCTGAAAGAAATCAGACAATCAGACAGTCAGGCTATCACAATCGTGTATTTCGTGTATCGTCAGTATGTCTCGTCTCTTACCGGACTACTGTCTGATATCCATATTTAGCTCAGTTTTTTTGGGAGCTTCCTTTGTTTCTCTGTCTGAAAATATAAATGTATTGGGACTGTCACTGGAGAGAGTGCTAAAGCTCCTCAGGTTGTATTTTTGGTGGAAAATGTAAATATTTCTGAAATTTCTAAATATGATGTAAACATACTGTCCTGTGACTACAAATAAAACCAGGCACGTCTGAATAAGTATGTGTGTCATCTTTTGTGATATGATAAATATCACTTGATTTCTGTGAAACAAACTTGACACAAATTAATTCATTATGATCAATGTATCACTTATTATTGTAAAACTGTGGTGAAACGTCGATGCTTGGGTTTTAAATCTTTAAACAACCAAAATACCAACAAACGGCCGCTTTTATCATGTTCGTTTTGCAATCTCGCTAGTTTTAAGTGATTTCTTTCTGACTAGTTTTCTGATAAAACTTCCATTTGTTGGTGAAATAATGTCTGTGTGACATTATTCCAGAGAGGCGTGTTATGGGCGGGTTTTATAGTTTCAAGTTACATATCACCGCACAATCTATACATCCCAGCATAAATGCTCCCAATAAATTAGCCTATTTGTTATTAAAGCGTATAGGCTCACAAACCACAATCTGTTCATTTTAACAAAAAAGCAAGCATTCTGTATACAAGATTTGCCATGACAGAAAGAGCTCTCCTTTTATAATTACTAAAAAGCTGTCACTCATCTTAGTTCATTGTGATCTCACAAAGTTCCGTTATAATCAATCAAAATGACTGCACAATGAATCTCTTATTTACGTAATGTCTACACTTTGTTATAATGAGAGGATTTGCGAACATGCAGAACTCTGAATCCACTCAACACTAAAAATGCCAGTTTTTGTTCAGAGTAAACTTAAACACCTCTGATTGGCCATTGCGTTCAAGAAATCAACAGATATGTTTGTGGTTGGCTACATTACTCAAAGCTGCAAAAACATGTAAATAGAAACCTTTCAGATACGCAGTGGATCGTTTGCCAAATGGTTTGCCAATATGCTATTATTACAAAGAAACCTGACCCCAGACCAGCAGTAATGAGCAGCTTTTCCCTCTAAAAGCAATCAGAAGCAGAAGCAGGCAGACTATAGCATTCCATGCTAGTTTCAAGTCCCACGCTAGTCTGAATTTTCTAATGCTACATGAGAGGACCATTTAAGACAACTTGATTCAATACAGTGAATCAGACAGAGAGAGAGTACCGTTAATGATGAACCAATGAATTATACTTAGCAATGCTTCAAATAAGAGAGAAGACTGTTTCTAATGAATAATCCATAAGAATGAATCAAATTTTCCAAACCAGCATAAGGAACAGTTTTGGTCAAACATGTTTACTAGAATGAATCAGGCTTAGAGAGATGACCATTTATGATGAACTTCCTTTACTCAAAGGAATTTAACTTTCCAAACCTACATACGAGAAAAAAAGAAAATTTTGGACAAAATGATTCATAGAACAAATTGTCTAGAAAGTATTCATACTTAGAGAGAGGGATGAATTGATTCACTAGAAGGAAATTAACATCCCAATCCCAAACCTACACATCAAAAAAGGGCTGTTTTGAACAAACTGTCACTAGAATGAATCAGATTTTCCAACACTAAATATGAGAAACAGCTACAAGCACAAACAATGTGACATTAAAAACAGCAATGTAGCATGTGGTTGTTACACTATACTCTTGGGGGAAAAAGTAGCTTGTAAAAAGGCACACTATTTTGAAAGCAGCTGAGCTACTGTCATGCTACTAAAAATGCAGTTACTAGTGTCACTTCTTTTAGTTAGCTACCCCCAATTCTATTGAGCACACTTCTGTTTTACTCTTTTTCTTTATTCCTGTAACTTTCTCTCTCTCTCTCTGATTGATGGGATGTGAGTTGTGGTATACTGCACTTGCTCAAAGTTCAGACAAGCTTAAAGATGTCAGTACCAGCAACCTTGTGGATAAGCCATGAACACCTTCTCACTGTCTCTTCTGACAGTGTCAGCGAGAAGATGGACGGATGAGGAATGAGACCAGGAAGATGGATGCTGGGCAAAGAGCGCAGGAAGATGAATGGGAAAGGTGCGAAGAAAGATGGATAGATGTCTCAACTGTCAAAACACATTACCAGTCATGTGTGAGGGGCATCAGTCTTAACGGAGTCCAAGACTTCAAATTAAATCAATCGCAGTAGAGCATGATGCATCAATTCCTAATAATTCAAAACCACTTTGTTTTTCAATCGTAAGTTCAAGATAAGAGCAAATTAAAGTTTTGGAGCTGTTGTATAGTAGTTAGAACGTGTACATTTTATTTATTTACTCATTTCGCAGACACTTTTATCGAAAGCAACTTACATTGCATTCTAGGTATATAATTTATTTGTTCATGCATTCCCTGGAATCATATCCATGACCTTGGCATTGCTAGCCTAGCACCATGTTTGAGCTAAAGTAGTAGTTCCCAAACTGGGATACGTGAGGTGACAGAAGGGGGTACGCGAACAACATGCTGAGTTTTGTCGTTCATTTAATTCTTCCCCATCTTAAAATAACATTAAAACAGAGCATGTATTTCTAACAGGCACAATGCTGTAGATGCATGACATCCAATCAAAATACCACATCTTTTGCGGTCAAAACTGACTGCATCCATTTCTACATAAGCAGCGTGCATATGGGTGCATATAGGTTGCGTGCAGAGTCTGTTGCCTTAGCAAATCTATGGAGTTAATATTGTGCCATAATTAAACAAACAAATCCAGCATTTTGCAAACAAACACGATCTGCTTTGCAAAGGAAAACTCGACTCGCAAACAAACAAAGTGATGTGCAAATGCAAAGGTCAGTTTGAGCGAAAACGCAGAGTAACAAATATATGTACTGTGTTTTACAAATAGCCTATAAATAAATGAGCCTACATAATATTTCACAAATAAATACAAACCATCCTACAAATGGCATGTAACCTTTGAACAAATACCAAATCTAGTGCATACAAATGCACACCTGTCTGTTACGATTGTAAGACACTTGCCTTTTTATGAAATCTCTCGGCTTGATTTTCTAACAAATGCGTGCAGGCAGATTTTCTCACAAATGAGAAAACTTCCTCTTCCAAAACAGCAGATGGCACTTTTCTATGGGTCAATATACTCTAATCTCCTGAGAGAAGCCCCGAAACATGCGTTTATAATAATAATAATAATAAACTTTGTTTTATAGCGACTTTAAAAGTTGCATCTCAAAGCGCTTTACAAGAACATACAAATAAAATGCAATGGAATAGGGGAAATAAAAGACAGAAACATACATCAAAACACATTTCAAGACATATATAGTTATATATAAAACAAAAGAAGCACGTATAGAAAATATGTTTAAAAAGAGTTTACAACAAATGAGTTTACGAAAATGAGCGGTGAACAGGTGCGTTGGGTGTTTCTCAATAACAAGTACACAAAGTTTGGTAATTCTACATTATCTGCAAAATGCAACAGCAATGTCTCGCGCTTATACTTCAATGAGTGCTAGACATCACTGCCGTTGTCAGAGCGCGGTCAGACCTCACTAAGCGAATGCTGAACGCAGTTGGACATAGTGGTGTTTTAGAGGTAAAAAAGTATATAAATACTGTTCGGTTTCTCGCACAAACCGATCGTTTCGTGTCTTAGGACATCAATGTGTCGTCACGAGCCGCAGGGTTTAATTTGGATTTGTCTAGGCAAGATTTTTCGACTCTTAATGTTCGAGTTCCCATTCACTCGCATTATTTGACTGACAGACGGCAGCGGTTGGAGTTAAAAATCATAATTTGTGTTCTACTGAAGAAACAAAGTCACCTACATCTTGGATGCGCTAGGGGTAAGCAGATAAACATCAAATTTTCATTTTTGGGTGAACTATCCCTTTAATATTCATTGTTTTTTTGAGGTCATACCACATGATATCCAAATGTGGTAACAACATACCAGCCGTTAAAAAGGTTATTTTTTCTCCAATTTAAGACAGAGTTACAAACCTGCTCGCTGCTTCCATGGGTCCTTCGCAAATTGGTATATGATGCAACATCATGTCTTTGAATGGATTTCAACATGAAAGTTGAAATCAACGTTTTTGATGGTCGCACCACATGATATTTCATAAAATGGACATCATCGGACAAAGTTTGTTTGAATATTATGATGGAAAATATAAATACAAATGCTTTGAAATTTTGTACAGGATTACAAAACACGTTGGATATCATGCCAAATAGTGCAGAAAATGAATTTGAATAAATTTAGAGTAATTTCAAAGACCCATTTACATATAATTAAATAGAGTAAAGTTATGCATATTTGGAGTGCTGTCCGGGGGGAGGGCTCCGAGCTTGGAATTTTGGCCCGAACCCATAGTACTCCCCCCAGTTGTGGTAAGAATAGATAGAACTAGAACTGAGGAGATGGGGTGGAGGAAGGATGCTGATAAACTGTCAAATGAACAGAGGTAAGTCTGCTATATATTTACCCCTTGATTAACTGAATGCTCTCCACTTGTGCTAATTAGGTTAATTATCTGAACCTGCTCTTCCCGAACTTTGTTAATAAAACATCATTTTGTGAGTTCTTGTTTTTAATGTTAATATTATACGAGCAAGAATGCAAATCCAAATATCCACACAATAGCAAATGTGACATTGATTTTAACCAACAGTTCAACATACAAAAGGGTAATATTAAGTGATGTTCTTCACAGTACAGTCAGTATTTGCTCTATTTTACCACGAAATAATAATTCCAACGAAAGCCAAAGCAGAACTACAACACAGCAGTGTTTCGTGAACGAATATGCGGCTTTGAACGAATCGTTCGTGAAAGTCATTGATTCAATGATTCATTGAACTAATGACTCGGTGACTCACAAATTAAGACAGTGACTTACCGCCACCTACTGGTGGTTTTAGTATTTAAATGAATCACTTTTCACGTTTTTAATCATCATTGCATATTTCTCTATTAAACTTTTTTTAATTTAAAATATTATTAGTGTTGTAAAGGTATAAAGATAATAAACACACTGTCAATTTAGGGGGCAAATATTGTCCTTTAATGGAAAGGTGGAGTCTAATAAGTGGAAGAGAGGGGGTACGCAGAAGGATGGTAAATGCCTCAGGGGGTTCTCCACTCTAAAAAGTTTGGGAACCACTGAGCTACAGGAAGGTGTGTTTACACATTGTCCCATGGTGCTCATGGGGGAGACAGTTTCTCATTTCTTGCCCTCACTTCCGTCCACAATGTTCATTAAAATAATTTTACGATCTAAACGCATGGTCTAAAGTGTACACTTTTGCTAAAAAAAAAGTGGGAAAAATGGTCAGCGCATGGTCTAAAAGGGTTGTCCCTGTTCTCTTAATGAGTCATGGGTGTGTTTTGGGCTTAGCGTGCAATAAACCAATCAGAGTCTCATCTCCCATTCCCTTTAAAAGCCAGTTGTGCTCACGCCATGGCGGATTCGCTATTTACATGGTGGAATTTGCAAGCAGAAAAACTGAACGCTCCTCTAATAAGGAATCCGGCTTGTCCCGTAGATGGTCTGCTTGCGCGCTTCAACCTCTACCAAATGATTCTACCAAAGCATTTTATCTTTATGCACACAACAATAATCATTTACATTTTAATCCTTTTATTTTTAATATTTGGCATGTTTGTGTGCTGCTGCGCGTGTCCCTGTGTGTGTAATAAGCAAAGGTTAGAAATAAGCAGAGATTACTAACACGCTCTTTAAAAAAAACAAATATTGCGCCATTGACTTTAGACCGGGTTTCAGTTGGTCAATGGCGCAGTCTATTTCAGTTGCCTCAAAATAGCAACGCACCAACAATGTGCCTAAACACAACCTGGTTTTCAGACCAGCACACCTATGGGCGCACAAATGGGCACAAATGCATTTGCTATTTAAACAACAGGGTGCAGGACTTGAAAATGATAACTGTGTCAGGCTGAAACTAGCAAAAGACGCTTGAGTCGCACCTGGCACCGCATTGCGCCGGGTGTATGATAGGGCCCAAAATGTGAAGTGGGTCATTTCTGGTAACTCTGGTGGCACCAAACAGTATTGCAACCTGTTTCTTTCAGTGGCCTGACAAAGCAATATTGTGGGCCCTTGTTCCAAATGGCACCCTAAAGGTGTAGTCACATTGGCTCAAGTTCATTGATTATTGCCAATAGTGTAAGAAGTCACTTTCAAACCAAGCAGCTCGACGAATCTGCGTGACCAACTCAAACCCGTTGCAAAATCTGCATGGGCAAATCTTTCGTCCTCATACCTAGATTCCTATTCAAAGGATTTTGACCATAAAAAAAATAGGTAAATGTTTGGACCATAAAACAATGGTAAAAGCCCTTAGAGTCTTCCTTTGGGACCTTTGGTCAATGACAAAGCTTTTTTTTTTTTATATATATTAAATATACAATTCATACAATTAAAGTCTTCAATACACCTCTCATGCTTTCATTTCTTAATTCATTTTAAATTTTAAATTAATGTTTAATTCTGAATTAAAATTCATCTTGATATTTTTGGAGGGTTGGCCTTTGACTTTTGAATATTTGACCTTTGTATATTTTGACTACAGAGTAAATTCTTTGCTGATGTTTTTTTATTTATTTTCTATTACACACACTAAAGCCCTAATCGGACAAGACTAGTTTTCACAGAGGACATTATAGAAATTCACAGATGTAATTTGTAAAAAATTCCAGAGCAAATTACTTGTTTTTCAGCAAATTTAGTCCTCTGAAAAATCTAATCCCATCCGGATGCAAATGTTGATTGCTGATATTGTATTATCCCAACACTTCTCCTCATGTGTTTTTTGACAAACCTGAGCTACTGTTTGTGCACTAATCTTCCACATGCTGCACCTTTCAATATGGATGGCATCCGGCAAAAAATGTATATAATAAAATTGAGAGCCAAATCGTAAAAACTTCTAAGACTTGGCATTTTAATATCAGCAGCAGGTAAGATAAATGTTTAGTTTTCTCTGCTCAGTTACCTGGATTTATTATAAGCATCAACTTCTATAAACTCCTATGAAGTTTATTTAAACAAGGTTTTTATTATAAATTTAAATTATATAAAAATAATTAATTAAAAAACTATAATAAAAAACACCTCCACTTTTTATAGATATGTTTAGATATGTTAGTCCCACCTCAATTAGTACATAAAATCACTAATGTTAGATGATAAGAATTTCAACTCAAACGTCGTTTAGAAAACTAGTCCTGGTCAAATAGGGCTTTATGTCATTGATCTACTTGACTTCATTCTGACAGCTTTTATAAATCCAATAAATCCAATTAACTGTTTTGTAAACTTGAAATCTCCTACAAACATTTCCCATGCGAGTTTCTCGCATGACTGGCACACCTGTTGAGTGTTCATCTGTCCCATGAGTCTCACAGTTCAACCTTTAGTCCTCATTTTCCGTGGGCTGGTCCTGCTTTGGTCTGGGTCGTGAGGCCAGCGTTCATCCAGTCCTCGAGCAAAGAGTACTAGAACAGTTAAAGGCAAATTCCAATAGTTTTCCAGCAGGGGCTTCTATCCCCACTGAGAGTGTTGATGGCTCCGGAACACAAGGACTGGGGTGGGTATCGACGCAATCCCTCATTGAAAACATACAGAGAGCCAACAGGAGAACAGGGTCTGATAAACACCCTGTCTGTGCACAAATCAATTAGAAGAGGGCGTCTAATTGTCAGCACTGGGGTGCGTTCAAACACATGTACTCAAAAACACCCCCAAAAAGCATTACAAGAAAACATAGACACATCTCTATTGCTTTATTACATTTTCAAAACGCAGGCGGCAACAGTAGGCATAGCGCAGGGCCTCCACCGGCTTATATGAATAACTTAGAGACCACCGGCGGCTGCTCCTGATAGCTGGAAAACTCATGATGGCTTTTGAGTGAGAACTCCAGGGTGGGAAGTGATCGCCACATGCATCTTTGAACTGTTGTCTAACTGCTGGTGGCAGCACAGAGCTTCTGCAGTGCCGACGGCGAGCGGGGCAGAATTGCCTCAGCCTGGTGCCGCCATCAGATGTAGAGGAAGATGGAGATGTGCAGTTAAGAGCCTCATTTAGTGAGGACGCAGATGCTCCACCTGCCTCCCATTGTGAATATGTGTGTGAGATGTTTGTGAGATAGACGGGGAAAGGATTTTCACTTGGGGAAGCCACAAGTGTTTATCTACTTCAGGTTGTAAATAACCAAAAGTTGTGACGCAACTAAAACCATTTTTCACTGAAAATTTTTAAACTGACAGTAGTTCAATAGGCAATATTGTAGCTTTCCTAACAAACATCTTGCAGCACATTCTCACTCCCAACTCATCACATATTGATGCTTGGTCTGGACCCCTCTGTGTCACTTTTAATGCACAGGGTACCCCTTTAGCATCATTTTTGACATGCAGGATACTCCATTGTGTTCAGTTGTTTGCCTTTTGCATCAGACCAATTCTTTGTCAATTTAGTTCTTTGCATTTGTAAAAGTAGAAATGATTTTATAAATACTTATACTTTCATAGGTACCCTAAACCTACCCACTTCAACAATATAAAACACGTAACATGCAGGCAAATAAAAGTACAGTCACAGGAATTTATTTCAAAAACTGACCAAAAGAAGAAAAAAAACAGTATAAAAGTATTACAAACAACTTCCAAGTCTTCTGAAGCCATACAATAACTTTATATTAAGAAAAGATTGGAACTTATGGTTTTAATCGCTGAAAATGATCCCACTCCGCAAACACACACAGTCATATCTCATTCAAAAGATAGGCCTACATCCAAATTTTAGCATGACGCAATCAGTCATGAGATACATAAGACAGTGCCATTTCGCAATCAAAGCTGATGCTTCTTCTGGTGGCAATTTTTCAATGTGTGTGTGCAGGCTATGAGCTTGTTGGCGGATGGAGACTGTGATCACCTTTGAGACTCTTCCTCAAACAAATAAATCCTTTGGCCTCGAAACACTTGGAATATTTATCCTTTTTGAATAAATTGTGACTGTAGTCTAATCTGCCTGTTATATCCTGTGTTTTATATTGTGTATTATAACAAATGGGTAGGTTTAGGGGTTGGGTTACATGCTCAAACATGTCTAGTGTAAATAAGATAAAATAAATGTAAAGAAAACTATGCTCGCTGATTAAACTGAAAATCACACCGCAATATATATGTTATAATAGCTAAAGTATACCCCCATATATCTAATTTCATTGAAAATAAAATTCCCATGCCCTTTGGTGTCTGTGTATGATACCAAAGGTTTTTCATTGAAAGCAATGTATGTTGAAAAAAAAGGGGTACCCAGTGCATTAAAAAGAAAAGCTGAGGGGTCCTGAACAAGCGTCAATATGTGATGTGTTGGGAGTGGGAATGCGTTGCAACAGGCTATCCAGCATCACTGCAACAATAGGATGGATGGATGGACGGATGGACGGATGGATGGACAGATCCGCATAGTATGCCCAAGAAGATGGCACTGGCACCATTGGTCTCAACGAGTAAAAAATGTACTTCAAGAGGCAAGAAGATGAAAAAAGTTTACAAAAACAAGCTCAAAATAAATTATGAAATATATCATCAAAAAGCTAGCAGTGTTATGTAGTTTTTAAAATTCTTTATATTAATACTTTGTAGAATAGCTACCTCTGAGGAAGTGAAGGTTTGAATGGTTAGCATGGTTCAGCTAGCCCCTGCTACTGTTATATTTGTCAATGCTAACGCTCACATATAGCTCTCCCCAGGTGTTATCTTGACCTCACTACTTTGTCAAAAGATTGACTGTTGTTTAACTTTAAATTATGAGTAGCTTGTATTCCTGTGAATTGATCGTATTGGACGGTGTATCTTATTTTTGTAAAATCTTGCTTAGTTGAACAGATTAGTTTGAGTTAAATCTAATTATTCTAAACAGAATGAAGTTGATAAACAGACAAAAGAAGACAACGAGTGCTTCCACTGATAGCCGACTGATAATGAGCAACTGAGCATTACCTGAGTCTGAGCCTGCTGGGGGAGCTGCCTCCGGACGTCTAATTACACACACAGGATTGTGGTGTCACTCCTAAACTTTGCTGTCATCGGACACAGATGGGGTTTGATACCTTTAATTAGTGTGCGCTGCTCCCTACACAACTCTCGGGTGCTAATCAGAGATAACAGCGTGCAGTACATCAACATATGACCCCACTGCGGTCACACTGCGCCCCTGCCGGGCCTCATATGGCAGTGGAGACGCAGGGGAATAATCTATTAAATACTCGACAGGAAATCGAAAGAGATGAGAGGAGAGATGATGGCTTGAACTGTGACCAGAAGAGCATGAAGGGAAAATGAAGGCCCACAGCTCTCTCTCTCTAGAATGAAGAGATTAGAGATCTTAAAAAGCAGTAGGAGATGAGTGAGATGTTGGAATTGGTGAGAAGTGTGAGGCATCACTTACGAGTGTGTGTGCGTGAGTACATACTGTGTGTGCATATGTGAGGGCACACATATGAAAGGCCACACTACAGGTGTGACTAGCAACATTTCTTTGGTACCGCTGTGAAAGAAAAAGTCAGTAGGTGTGTTCGACTTAATACAGCATTGTGTCTGATTTGAGGCAGAGCATGGCGGTTAGATATTTTGTCCGACTTGAGACGGCGCTGACGCCACGTGACTGTAACGTATTATGCCTTCAAAGCACCACTAGAGTGATTCGAGACAGCCGGCTGGCTCATTCAGCGCAGCTTCTCCAGAGCAGCTGCATGAGCTCTGATGACGACACAGCTGTTTCACGTTTGGCCGGATTCACCAAAAACAACGATCACGTGTGTTTCATGTAGGGATGTGCTGAAGCCTAAATCCGAATTTGGAAAGGCATGGAAAATGAGTAATGCATTCTACAGAGCCCATAAAGGGACATGGTTGGGCCTGCTGCAGTAGTCGGTTACATTACAGTACATCAGGTTTCACTTATCATGTGAAGATAGTAAGGAGAGATGAATGACAGGACAATGTCAGAGGATTTGGTGCGCAACAGATCCTGAGCATCATTGAACAAATATCTTATCTTGTAAAATGTGTGGTCAACTCAGTACCGCCGCTCTCTATACACAGAGTATACGCGATCGCGAATTCGTGAAAGTGAAAAGCAAGCTTGCATTCAAAAGCGATTTCAATACCCCACATATTGATCTTGGCTCTGTGATGCCCGCAAATTATATACAATATAATTACCCAACTGTATAAATGCGAGAAAATGCAAAAGCATTGAAATATTTTTTTTTCTCCCATCTCTTTTTTTTCCATCACCATGTCACCACGTCATTTCCTTTCCAAACTTAGTATTCATCTTCGGGCACATTCCTAGCTTTCTGTTTATTCTGATACATTCATTTCAGCCGATGCTCACAAATTTGTGTTTTTATAACAGTAAAACACTCTTTTCATGTAACCTTAATATTTATATTGTGTCATGTTTATTAAAAATAAAACATACATATACATATATATATATATATATATATATATATATATATAGACCCACTTTATTGGTATTTAAAAAGTATAGGCTTATGTTGAACTTTAGTCTTGTACATGTGGTATTGTATTAAGCAGTCCATAAAGTATTGAGTGAAAAGTGTTTCTGTTACTTCATGAAAATGTCTGAAACATCAAATATTATATTTGTATATTTGACAAATATTGCATCTGTGATAAAGTACGCAAATACCACACGAGCATCACTATGAGAAGCAGAAATTAGACATTTGAATTAGACATAGAAAGTTTGGAATAGCATGAGTGTAAGTAAATGATGACAGAATTTTCATAGAAACTATGGCAACCAACTAAAGAGTATTAGTAATCTTGATTTAATAGAGTTAACAAAAGACTAAGAGTTAAATGAAAACAAGAAACAAACAGGGACGTGATAGAAATGTGTGTCTTTTTGATTATGGCTTTTCCAAAATAATCCAAAATATAATTACATTTGAAGATTATCCAGCTTATTTAATATGTGTTTTAAAAAAGTATGGTATCTGCTAATAATGCAGACCTTGTTGCAGGAATGAGTCCTAAAACCGGAAAACAAGTTAGCATTTTTGAACTTTCGGTTCCATTGTATCGAAGTCAATGTTTTTTTTAAACGAGTTTTGTTTGAATGCCTGGAATAAGATCTGTGGTTAACACAAGCTCAAGATATTTTCACATTTATTTTATTACATAAACATCATTAACAACACACTCAGGATTTTTAAAAGTTTTTACTTGTCTTGGAAAGGGTGACTAACTAATGGCTAAATGGGACTACAGAGGTTGTCAGGGACCTTAAAGGATTAGTTCACTTTAAAAAAAAAAAATCCTGAAAATTTACTCACCCCTATGTCATCCAAGATGTTCATGTCTTTCTTTCTTCAGTTGAAAAGAAATTAAGGTTTTTGATGAAAACGTTCCAGGATTATTCTCCTTATAGTGGACTTCAATGGCCTCCAAATGGTTGAGTGTCAAAATTACAGTTTCAGTGCAGCTTCAAAGGGCTTTAAAAGATACCAGACAAGGAGTAAGGGTCTTATCTAGCGAAACGATCGGTCATTTTTGAAAAAAAATGTAAATGTATATGCTTTATATAAACAAATTATCGCTTTGCACATGCTTCCGCCAAAACCGCACTTTCGTATTCTTCAAAAAGCTTACGCTGTATGTCCTACGCCTTCCCTATTCTACTTACGGAATGAACGCAGCGCCAGTTCCGTTTTTTTCCGTAAGTAGAATATGGAAGGCGTAGGACATACAGCGTAAGCTTTTTGAAGAATACGAAAGTGCGGTTTTGGCGGAAGCACGTGCAAGACGATCATTTGTGTTTATAAAGCATATACAGTAGTATTTTTTTCGAAAATGACCAATCGTTTCGCTAGATAAGACCCTTATTCCTCGTCTGGTACCGTTTAAAGCCCTTTGAAGCTGCACTGAAACTGTACTTTGACCTTCAACCGTTTGGAGGCCATTGAAGTCCACTATAAGAAGAATAATCCTGGAATGTTTTCATCAAAAACCTTAATTTCTTTTCGACTGAAGAAAGAAAGACATGAACATCTTGGATGACATGGGGGTGAGTAAATTTATCAGGAAAATTTTATTTGAAAGTGGACTAATCCTTTAAACATCATCACAACGAACAGGTTAACTTATCTACTAATTGGCTTTTACAGCCTCATTGTGTTTTTACTCACAGGTCTTGCAAATTATACTAATTCAAACTTTCTAACTTGTAGATTTTAAATGAAAACGTGTTGTTCATAGACTAACTTTAGCTTTTTACTTCTTTATTTCATTTGTGAAAACGTGTAAGAATCAAACTTTTTTGGTCACTGAGATTATTTTCTGTAATTGTTCAAAAGTCAATGGAGCAATTCTATTGGCTTTTTGTTGAGGGAACCAGGGTGATGCTAACTTTCGGGTCATTCCTGCAGCAGTCTGTTTTGCTGTAATTCAAATGTAATATTTTTCAAACTCACACTGAGTAAAAACCCCACAGCAGTTATTCGTGACCTCCTTGTTTATCTTTTACTGATTTTCTAGGACTTGTTCTGACAGCTAGTGTCGTGGATGTGACATCACATAAGAACGTTTTCAGTTGCAGATGCTATAAAGACAAAGTCATAACCCCCCATGTGATCTTAATATGTCTGCCCCTACGAGGCACCCTTTTCTATGTAAAATAAAACAGCTTTTGTAAGGCTGATTTATTTTAAAAAGACTTTTCAAAACTTTTAAAATGTGTTAAAAAGATAAATGATGGAAAAAATGACCTTCATAGATTAGAGGAGTCCTCTGACACCCTGACAAATTCCCCAGCAACTTTTAAATTGGCCTTTCAAAGTTGCTTTACCTCTATGAACATAAAAGTTTACGTTTTTATTGTAAACTCTGCATAAAAAGTGCGGCAAGCAATAATCTCTCAGCAAATAAGACTCAGTGGCCTATTTATACCTGTTATGACTCTGAAAAGATCTGCGAAAAACAGCGGTAGATTTTCACACTGCCTTCTACAAGCCCAAATGACTTTTTCATGAGCCTAATAGGAAATTATGGGTTATTATATTCTGCCGCTTGACACCCTGATTATAAAATAGTGCAACACAAAGAACTGCAGGAGAGTGGGAGAGGAAAAAATGAGCCGGGGAAGAATGTACCACTTTATTTTGAAAAGAATCACATTCTCTAATTCATTACTCTCCCAAGAAGCAATATACACCTCATTACACTAAAATGAACGGAAAAAATAATTTTCCCGCCTTACATTTGCTCATGACTGCGACCTAATCCTCAGGGCCTCAGGGTAACCTACTCTACTCCCCCAACATCCACCCCCCGAAAAACCTCATCAGCCCTCATTTGCCTCTAATTCAGCTATCTGTTCAAGTTTAACCATCCATCTGCCCCTCTCAGCCGACAGTGGATGAGACTATAGCGAAATGTATACCATGTTTTACGAGATTTACAGCAACTACATTCATCACTAAGGAAGGAGTCTCAAGAGTTTCTTGAGTGTTCAGCAGTTAAGATAAAGACTGGAAACTACAAAACAATTCTGCACCAGCCAGCCCTTAAGAGCCTCAATTCTCTCTTTTTAAACATCACAAAAGTGTCTTTTCCCCATAAAGTATGAAGTAACAACAATCTCTGAAGTCCTGCAGGCCTTGTTGGAACAAATCATTACGTTAACACGTTAAAACACAAGATATATGGCCATGCTGCTCCAAAAGAAGACTTTTTGGAACCGTTTTTTGGCACAGTTGTGAAATTCTCCACATTTGCTAGCAGTCCAGCAAGAGATGACAAATTTATTGGCTTTCTAATGACTGATAGAGCACTTTTTTTAATATTAGTGTTTTGTTTTTGTTCTTTATAGTTACCAAGGCTTTTGGATTTTAAAGTTGTGTTTTTAGAATTGTTGGCACTGTTCTAAAACACAAAGAAAGGATGTGAGAGATGAGTTGATCATATCAAAGCAATCTGTCAAAAACAGAATGAATAACATTTGTCTTTTTATATTCAAAATCATCCTTTTTATTTTCAGAAAACTGAATTGATTTTATTCATGTGCATTTGATAAGCATGACTTTTATGTTTGTTTTAATTAGTTTTTTTTTTTTTTGGTTTAATAAAGTTCAAACCATTTTTTTTTTTAAATCCTTTTTTGAATAACTTAAACTAGGTTGTCATCTTTTCAAGCTGGATTAGTTATTACAGAGACCAGGAAGTTACCTCGGATAGATACAAATTAGCAAAATGAAAAACAGCACATTATTACACAGCTCTTGATTTTGATTGGAAAATGAAATGCCAAACTGTATATTTGACCATTGCCCACAGCAACATATCGTGGTATTTTCATGACTCTGGTATCTTCAAAGTCCCTTTTAAGGAAAGTCTGTTCCTTTGGAAGCCATACTTTCAACACATGCAAGAATGCAAGAAAATCTCCAATCTTCTTGAATTGGGAAATACTAAATTCTTAAAAACTGCTTGCCAAACTCACATTTTCATATTTACATATTTCAAGTCAGCAATAAAATCTAACTTGAACTGTCTCATAAATGTTTATTATGCTCAAATTTCGGGTTGATCCTGCCAATGCGCATGTGTGGTCCTACGCACAGATCTCATTTTCTATAGCAACATTCTTGCTGTGTTCACGCCATGTCGCAATTACTAGATGACAACCTGTGATGTTCTTCTTGGAGCTGTTACGTTATGTAAACGCCTTATTAATAAACCTATAGTTTATTTAGCGGAACATTGAGTGTACAAAAACAGCTTTGTATGACTTCCATTTATTTTTAGGGCCCGAGCACAGATGGTGTGAGGACCCTATTGTAATTGCTCGTTCAATTCTTCTTCTTCTCCGAATTGAATCGCATTTTTGAGGGCCTAAACATGCTTGAAAACTCATGAAACTTTGCACACGCGTCAGAAGTGGTAAAAATGTATGTCTGATGTGGGTTACAGAATTAGGTGTAACAAAATGGCTAAATTTTGGCCCCTACAAAAATTCAATTAAGCGGCCTTCATGCTATGTTTCACGTACAGGTATGAAGTTCGGTAGACACATCTAACAGCCCAATACCTACAACAAAAAAAAATAAATGAGAAGTGAGATATTTTGAATTTTCTCTGCAAAATTTTTGCAGTTTTTGCCATCTCCAGACATTGTATTTTAACGAATTCCTCCTAGAGCTTTAATCAGATCAACATCATATTTGGTCAGTCTAATCTAAAGGCCTTTGCGACGTTAAATTGCAAAGATCTTGAGTTTTCGTTGAAAGGCGAGTCCGTGGCGGCCTGAAAAAATGTCGCCATGAAAGAGGAAGCTGTTGTAAGTAACTCAGGCATACAATGTCCGATCTGCCCCAAACTTCACATGTGTGATAAGAGTCCTGGCCTGAAGACATCTATGTGCCAATATTCAGTTAGTCATAGCGCCACCTGCTGGCAACAGGAAACGGCATGCTTTACACTGTAATTAACTCCCAGAAACAAATATGCCACGAAGTACCAAACACGTTAGAAACATGTTAAATCATGCAACACTTGGCTAAGTGTTAACGCCATGAAACAGGAAGTTGTTGTAACTCATACAATGTCCGAACTGCCCCAAACTTCACGTTTGATAATAGTCCAGACCTGAAGACATGGCATGGCAACATGGCAACATGGCAAAATTCAGTTATAGTCAAAGCGCCACCTGCTGGCAGCAGGAAGTGTGGTGCATCAAAATGACTTTACAATATTTCTTCACTATTTATCCTCTTAAATGAATATCGCCCACTGTTCACTGTTTTCCTAAGGTCACCGGGCGCACCGTGTGCGAGGGCCCTTTCATCGCTGCTTGCAGCTTTAATTTAGATTATTCTTGCAATATTAGGACAGAAAAAACAGAAATATTACGAGACAACTACTTTTTACTGCTGAAATGTCTTATGGCACATAGTGTTGTCAAAAGTACTGGTACCTTGGTACCAAGTCGGTACTGAAATTTTGAAAATGTGACGATACCCGCATTTCTGTAGTACCGGTAGTACCGAGAATCTGGGTATATTCGGTACCCACTGACAGGGCTGTGGCAGTATTTACGTGAATATGACACGAGTGAAGAACAAAGCTTTGTTTACAAAATAAATAATAGGTTAGCAATTAAATATGACATAGCAGCCATGGAAACATTTTGGTTCATGCCGAACGAGAGAGGTACGCGAGTCCATACATTTAAGCTTTGTGTTCTGTTTTGCGAATCACGATCTGGTCACCTGATTATCAGAGAATTTAACAATATTCCATTAGTTATCTAATCTGTTTCTTTTCCCAAATCTTCACTCACACAGGGGATTATAAACGTTTCTTTCGTTCGCATTTAGGCCTATTATAGGCTATTTGCATTCTTTACTGTGGTAAAGTACAAAAACACCATAGGACAGAAACATTTTTGCTTGCACGTCAATTTCTATTTAACACAGTTTGTGCTTGTTATTAGACTTTATAAGGCGCATCAAGTTAATTTGTATAGTCACACACGCCGGTGATTTTTACTTTCGCTTTCTCTGGCAGCGCTAAATCAAACATAGCCTGAATGTCTTGCCCCCTGCGGAGGATAAAACTCGCTCTTCAGACCTTTTACAACAAGTGTCAGTTGCTTGTAACATCAGGAGATAACATGAAGATATTATTAAAGAGAAATGGTCTCTTTCCTGCTCGTGTCCCTCATCCCTCTTAAATCGCAGAGCAGTCTATATCAAATACTAACGGGACTTTGGCTATATGACGCATCTTTGTGTGGAAATAAAAAAACGAATGTTTTTTAAAATAATATTTAACTTTCTTATTATTTAGGTTACCATTATTTACCGATATTTATTTCATAGTTTTACAGGCTAGTGTGTTGTTTCACTGACGGAATAGCTAAAACAAACACGCACGTCTGTTACCCCTGTTGAAAAAACCAGCATATGCTGGTAAGGTTGGTTTTGAAACTGGTATGCTGGTTTATGCTGGTCCAGGACCAGTTTAGGACCAGCATAGGACCAGAATAAACCAGCTCAAACCAGCATACCAGCTTCAAAACCTACCTTACCAGCATATGCTGGTTTTTTCAAAAGTACAAAATGGATGTTTGAGCATTTATTTTATTTTTTTTTTTATATTTCAAAATTTATTTAATTGAGGTAGCCTATATATACACACACAAACATACACACACGCTCCAAATCATATTTAATGTTTTTAAAATATGCTATATAAAACAGTTAAATAGTTCCAACAGATTTTGCTGTGGTACCGAAATTGGTACCGAGAACCGTAAAATTTTCATGGTATCGGTACCGACTACTGGAATTTTGGTACCGTGACAACACTAATAGCACATGAAGGCAGCATAAGAGACGGGACTTATTATGCCATATTGTGCATTGCATTTTCTCTAGAATAACTTACTAGCGCCATCTTGAGACTAATAAAAATTGTCCCCGAGGACTTCAGTAATAATTTTAAGATAAACAAAGACCTTTGAGTAGAGATGTCCCTAGCCGATCTCAAGGATCGGTAGCGGGACGATTTTCTTTTTTAAATAATCGTATCGACTATTCTAAAGCCCTGGGTATATAGCACTTCCTATTTACTTCGCACAGCCTTGCAAAGTATACTTCACTTGACTCTTACACTCATACACAGGCATTTGACGCATGCTCAGTTTTGAGCAATCTCTCGCCACAAGTTACAACCCATGTAAATATATTTGTATTTTTTCATGCTAGAGTTAGCAAATAAGGGTACTTTCTAACCTCTTCGCACAATCTGCCATCGATTCTCTATTCGACCCTGAACAACCCGTCATTCAAGTCAGGGTTGCCAAGTCTGCGGTTTTTCTTTCTTTCTTTTTCGTTCTTTCTCTTTTTTTTAATGCCATGCCAGCTTCTATGGCTATATTCATGACAAGAGAGAGGTTTGGTTTAAAAAAAAAACTAAATAAGATGTTTAAGATTCATTTCACAAGAAGACCTGCTGTCCAGCTCTCCTAGAGTAACTGCCTGTCTCCTGGAATCTCCTCTATGCTCTTGAGACTGTGCTGTGAGACACAGCAAACATTCTGGCAATGGCACATACTGATGTGCCATCCTGGAGGAGTTGGACTGCCTGTGCAACCTCTGTAGGGTCCAGGTATCACCTCATGCTACCAGTAGTGACACTGACCCCAGCCAAATGCAAAACTTGTGAAAAACAGTCAGAAAAGATGAGTAGGGAAAAAAAATGTCAGTGGCCTACACCTGTAAAAGAATTCCTCTTTTGGGGGTCGTCTCATTATTGCCCATCTAGTGCACCTGTTGTTAATTTCATTAACACCAAAGCAGTTGAAACTAATTAACAACCCCCTCTGCTACTTAACTGACCAGGGGTGCGTTTCCCAAAGCGAACTATGGTTGCAAGTTCCGTCGTTACCAATAGAGTTCAATGGGACTTACGACCATAGTTGGCTAACGATGCTTTCGGGAAACGCACCCCAGATCAATAGGAGTTTAACTGACTTGATGCTATTCTCTGATTAAAAAGTGTTCCTTTAATTTTTTGAGCAGTGTATATCCACTAAATATAAGTTAAGTAGAAAGACTGAAATAGTATTTTCTTGTAAAACATACTCCAATAATCTATGTTTCATTTACACTTTTTTTTTTCACTGTGCGTAGTGTAGTATGTCATTTGGGACACAACTAAAGATGACAGTATAGCATACAGCAATATACGTTGTGTAGTATAGCATACAGCAATATAATATATTATAACAATATAATATAATATAATATAATATAATATAATATGTAAAATCATCCTGCTTGATTGTGAAAAAGAGAAAGGTCACAAACTTTATGGTCCACCAGATTCCCACTGTTTAACCTGTGTGAATACATGATACTGCACAGCTTTTGTTTCAAAATCCATGGAAAACAGCAGCAGTTCAATAGAGCCGCAGAATAAAAGCAAATCTTTAATCACCTGCTTGAATTGTACTGTTGAGTGTGGTTAAATCTCTACTTCCTCTGAAGTGTCCGTCAACCTTATAGTGAACATGGTCCAATAGTTGTGTGTGCAGAGTGAAAGAGAGAGAGTGTGTGTGTGTGTTTGGGGGGTGTTTAGTGAAGGATTATGCAAATTAAATTTGAGAGAAAAAAAATTCCTGTCCAAAAATGACTCGGGCGGAACGCTTGCTCAGGCGGGGTGCTTGACAAGCATGTGTGACCGAGCCGCCAATGCCCACGCCTTCCCACAATCCAGCTTTGTTCACTGGGACGTCACCATGAGGGTCTGTGGAAAGGAGGAAGAGCAAGAAAGAAAAGAGAAGGAACGAAGCGTGGTAGATAACTAAGGAAAGATACTGGTCCATCTTTCCATCTCATTTCTATCAGATTTACTACAGCATAAAATACACCCTTGGGGACACAGAGCTCAAAAGCTTGAATTGAAACTATACAACAGAGAACAGTGTCATGATTTCCTTTCCATTAACTTCTAAAGTTTCCAATAAACTGGTGAAGCTACAATCCAACAATTAGAGGCAATTATTAAAGGTCAATTGGTCAATTATCTAACCACTCTAGGGGGAAAATGTTCTAGTTCCCCACAGCATAAAACGTGGACGGGTGTTTGGAGTAGCATACCAACATAGTATTCTTATTATTCCTCCATATACCGTAAATAATGATTTTGACTTATAAAGTAAACGAAATTTGGGAGGAAAACATTCATGTCCAAAAAATGACTTGGGCGAAGTGGATCGAGTTGTATTTGTAGTATGTATATGCACAGTATATACACATTTTTTGTATGTAGCCTATATAATACTACACAACCTTACAAAATGTGCAGTATACAGCAGTGCACACTACACAAAAGACTGTATCCCACAATGCAATGCACATGACCTTCCATTTCTAATTAGATGAAGTAAATACATTAATGACTTATGTCTATTCATTTGATTTATTAAATACAATTTAATATGATTTAGTCTTGTTTCCAAGGTGATAACACATGAAACATGACCAGATCATGCGACAACAACATTGCATAGTACCGTTTTAAAAAGGCATATGAATTCACTAACTTTTTAATGAATAATAGCAGTCAGCTTAAAATGCATACTGCTAAACCTAAGTTCATTAACATTATTATTGGCCCATTGTCTTATTTTTTCCTTATTGTCTTTCAATGAATAATATATATTCATAAGTTACATTCTTTTTTATTCATATTTTTACAGATATATTTAGCTGCCTTCATTTTTGTTAATATTTTTACAGATATAATATATAACATTTATAATTTAACAAACTATTTGCCAATTCCAATACTGATATAACTTAACTCATTAAAAAAAGATGACTGTTTTGATCATGTTTTGAGCAAAGATCAAAAACGCACGCATTTAGGTATACTAGCTAGTTCATTGCTGCATCAAATCATTTTCATTGAACATGGATTGAATCCACTTAACATTTAACAGGCCAACATAGAAACAGAACAAAGATACAGGTCCTTCTCAAAAAATTAGCATATTGTGATAAAGTTCATTATTTTCCATAATGTAATGATAAAAATTAAACTTTCATATATTTTAGATTCATTGCACACCAACTGAAATATTTCAGGTCTTTTATTGTTTTAATACTGATGATTTTGGCATACAGCTCATGAAAACCCAAAATTCCTATCTCAAAAAATTAGCATATTTCATCCGACCAATAAAAGAAAAGTGTTTTTAATACAAAAAAAGTCAACCTTCAAATAATTATGTTCAGTTATGCACTCAATACTTGGTCGGGAATCCTTTTGCAGAAATGACTGCTTCAATGCGGCGTGGCATGGAGGCAATCAGCCTGTGGCACTGCTGAGGTGTTATGGAGGCCCAGGATGCTTCGATAGCGGCCTTAAGCTCATCCAGAGTGTTGGGTCTTGCGTCTCTCAACTTTCTCTTCACAATATCCCACAGATTCTCTATGGGGTTCAGGTCAGGAGAGTTGGCAGGCCAATTGAGCACAGTAATACCATGGTCAGTAAACCATTTACCAGTGGTTTTGGCACTGTGAGCAGGTGCCAGGTCGTGCTGAAAAACGAAATCTTCATCTCCATAAAGCTTTTCAGCAGATGGAAGCATGAAGTGCTCCAAAATCTCCTGATAGCTAGCTGCATTGACCCTGCCCTTGATAAAACACAGTGGACCAACACCAGCAGCTGACATGGCACCCCAGACCATCACTGACTGTGGGAACTTGACACTGGACTTCAGGCATTTTGGCATTTCCTTCTCCCCAGTCTTCCTCCAGACTCTGGCACCTTGATTTCCGAATGACTTTGGACCACTGAGCAACAGTCCAGTGCTGCTTCTCTGTAGCCCAGGTCAGGCGCTTCTGCCGCTGTTTCTGGTTCAAAAGTGGCTTGACCTGGGGAATGCGGCACCTGTAGCCCATTTCCTGCACACGCCTGTGCACGGTGGCTCTGGATGTTTCTACTCCAGACTCAGTCCACTGCTTCCGCAGGTCCCCCAAGGTCTGGAATCGGTCCTTCTCCACAATCTTCCTCAGGGTCCGGTCACCTCTTCTCGTTGTGCAGCGTTTTTTGCCACACTTTTTCCTTCCCACAGACTTCCCACTGAGGTGCCTTGATACAGCACTCTGGGAACAGCCTATTCGTTCAGAAATTTCTTTCTGTGTCTTACCCTCTCGCTTGAGGGTGTCAATGATGGCCTTCTGGACAGCAGTCAGGTCGGCAGTCTTACCCATGATTGCGGTTTTGAGTAATGAACCAGGCTGGGAGTTTTTAAAAGCCTCAGGAATCTTTTGCAGGTGTTTAGAGTTAATTAGTTGATTCAGATGATTAGGTTAATAGCTCGTTTAGAGAACCTTTTCATGATATGCTAATTTTTTGAGATAGGAATTTTGGGTTTTCATGAGCTGTATGCCAAAATCATCAGTATTAAAACAATAAAAGACCTGAAATATTTCAGTTGGTGTGCAATGAATCTAAAATATATGAAAGTTTAATTTTTATCATTACATTATGGAAAATAATGAACTTTATCACAATATGCTAATTTTTTGAGAAGGACCTGTACATTTGAAATAAACAGTGCTTTTCAGGTTCAAAAATTTAATAAAGTAATCAAACACAAAGATAACACTGCTATATAAATTAAATACACCGATCAGGCATAACATTATGACCACCTTCCTAATATTGTGTTGGTCCCCCTTTTGCTGCCAAAACAACCCTGACCCATCAACGCATGGACTCCACTAGACCCCTGAAGGTGTGCTGTGGTATCTGGCACCAAGATGTTAGCAGCAGATCCTTTAATTCCTTGTTGTGAGGTAGGGCCTCCATGGATCAGACTTGTTTGTTCAGCACATCCCACAGATGCTCGGTTGGATTGAGATCTGGGGAATTTGGAGGCCAAGTCAACACTTTAAACTCATTGTTGTGCTCTTCAAACCATTCCTGCACCATTTTTGCTTTGTGGCAGGGCACATTATCCTGCTGAAAGAGGCCACAGCCACCAGGGAATACCGTTTCCATGAAACGTGGGGAGCGCAGGCTGGCCCGTGTGGTCTGATCCAACAGACGAGCTACTGTAGCTCAAATTGCTCTAGAAGTTAATGCTGGTTCTAATAGAAAGTTGTCAGAATACACAGTGCATCGCAGTTTGTTGCGTATGGAGCTGAATAGCTGCAAACCAGTCAGGGTGCCCATACTGACCCCTGTCCACCTGGGGAACACATGGCCGCCCATGACCCTTTCGCCAGTGCACCACTGTTTCTTCCTTGGACCACTTTTGATAGATACTGACCACTGCAGACAGGGAACACCTCAGTTTTGGAGATACTCTGACCCAGTCGTCTAGTCATCACAATATGACCCTTGTCAAACTCGCTCAAATCCTTACACTTGCCCATTTTTCCTGCTTCTAAAACATCAACTTTGAGGACAAAATGTTCACTTGCTGCCTAATATCCCACCCACTAACAGGTGCCGTAATAAAGAGATAATCAGTGTTATTCACTTCACATGTTAGTGGTCATAATGTTATGCCTGATCGGTGTATTAAAGGGTTTGTTCACCCAAAAATGAAATTTCTGTCATTAGGTTCTCACCCTCATGTCATTCCAAACCCGTAAGACAGCAAAAAACAAAACAAAATTAACGACTTTATTCAACAAATTCATCTGTCCCCTGTCATTCTGCTACGCTAATTACATTGCAGCGCTTCCAGGTTCTATGTCAGAATCACGGCTCAGTATTGGCCGAAGGTCTTACGGGTTTGGGACGACATGAGGGTGAGTACTTAATGACAGGAATTTTATTTTAGGGTGAACTAACACTTTAATTCTTATTAAAGTTACAAAAGTTATTTAGTCAAGAGCAATGAGTGATGCATTTATTTATTTATTTTGTCTTTTTTGTTTGATTAACATTAAAACAGCAGCACAGCAGGAATATTAGGCTGCTGTCACTTTAAGAGCTTCACTGATCCAATATACTGATACACACCTGCGTTTTATTTCTCAACTGTTTACGTTACCTTAAGCCATAACCAACCGTGTTTACTAGGATACTCGCCAAGATGGGCATTTTATATAATTTTGTGTGAATTTGTCCTTTCAGGCGCAAGAAGAAGCAAAACAGAACTCAATTCAGTCTAAGACGCAGCTTTCTGGGCATGCACTCTCTCACACAGCGAGTACCAAATTAAGTTATCTTTCGCATCTTCTTGCAAATTAAGAAATAAATTGGCAAAGCTTTAAAATGCATGAAAAGGATAAACTTTCATGACGATGCAGCACTGGCCCGATGAACGATGCTTGGGGCAATTCACTAAGCTGTCACTGTCCTGAGAGTCGTTCACGCTGGCACCGGGCAGTCCGTATTGTCGAGCACTGCTTTTGTACAGGTTTTGTTTTGGCAAGTATTTAATTATTTTACCCAGATAAAAACGTTGGACTATGCAACAGACATTATACAACGCAGTGACAATGCAGTTGATTAATCAAAAATGGTTTTAAATGTATCTAAAATTGGCTGATAAATATTGGCGGCTGCTACATCAGTGCATCTATCTATCAATATGTTATGTATGCACTTTGATACTTACATATTACAATATCAAATAAAACAATATTTCTATAAAAGTATGCAAATTTTTTAATCATCATATTTTGGGAAATTGGGACAAAAATAATCATTTTACCTATGGAGAGCTTTATGTTTTTTGTCATGACAATAAAGAGAAATTAAAATTGAAAGTGCCATATGTGGAATTAACTGCATTTATTATACATATAAACAGAAGCTGTCCCAAACTTGAGAAAGGACAAGTGAAGAAGTTTCATTCCGCACTTTTCAACTTCCTGGGTCGGGCCTCTTTGGTCAACAAGAGAGTGACCACAGACAGAGTCACCATGAACACACCACAACCCCACCAGCAGAAACATTCTCAGCATCTCTCTGACCCACAGGTGAGAATGACAGATGCCGCTAGGCTCTTTAACTGATTTCAGTCAGCAGAAGAATACAATGCAAAAGCTAAGCTTCAGCTGAAAATTGCGTGAAACTTCCAGGGGGAATATTTTATGCTTGCTGTGCAGACAATGGACAAATGGCCGAGGAAAGCCAGAGTGACTCAGTGGGGAACCAGGAAAATCTCCACACCAGCCACCGGATTTCAGACAAAGAGGCACAAAAGGTAATTTTTTATCTGCCGAGCAGCATCTAAAAGGTATCAAGCGGGAGCTGCTTTTCACGGCTGAGAGCGCAGATGGAGTGCTGAATCAAGCTGGGATGATCATCAACAACACACCACTGCTCTTCTGCTTTTCAAACAGTCCGAGCGTAGCTTTTCACTAAGTTGAATTTTCTCTTTTTTTTTTTTTTTTGACTGAATTAATCTCTTTTCTAGCATGCTTCTTAAAATTGGAATTCTATACACAGCTTAGCCGCTATTTTTCCAGTATTTCTTTCTTTTTTCTGTTGTTGCATTTTTCCAAATTCCTGCTGTGGCGATCAATAGCATTTGTCATTTGTTCTCCTCGTTGGCTTGTCTCTCCACATTTTCAGGAGGTCAGTAAATTGGTCTCTTTTAGAGTCAACTGGAATCATCAAAAGCAAATCCCATCACAGGACAATGAATTGTTCCAGCAGGAAAAATCTTTTGTTGCTCAAAACTTGAAAAAAACTTTTCACAAAAGACCAAAAAATCATGAATGTTTTATATTAGATATATTACACCGCAAAAAAATATAAAAGGGGTACTTTACCACTGGCATAATGGGCTTTGTATAAAACTTGTCTGCCTATGCAGATGAAAGGTGGAATTTTTTGTTTTTTAAATCAGTGCTAACTGACAAGAGAAAACCAAGAAAAAAGGCTTCTTCCCTTTTGCCAAATAGGAAGGAGAACTTCAACACCCATAATGCACTAGGCATGTTGCTGTCCAAGGCCACTCCCACTAGTTTGCTATGGATAGTCAAATACCACCTTGCTTTAGTAGGAAACGCTTCTTAGCAAACTTTTAGTTATGATGGTGTCGACTTGTACTTGTATCCCGGGTGCAAGAATTCAAAGAGTAAATAATAAGCAGGAGTGAGTTACTTTTGGTTTCCAGTGAAGGATCTAGCGCTTTGTAGGCAGTGTCGATTCAACTGCGTGGGCATAGATACAAATACGCGGACGTAACAATAATCCGTAGTTTTCACACAAACCCTGGAACGAGTAAACATTGTTCGTTTGCATATATTTCCGACACTGTAACAATACAAAGCTGGTTAAAGATTGGTGAAGTTAGACTTTAATGAGAACACTTTTTTCATGTTTTGACCATTTTCCTGAAACAGGAAGTTTAGACAGGATATATAAAATGGTTAATCTCTATAAAATAAAACAGCCAATAGACTTTAGTGGCAGCAATAAACTTGTTTTGCTACTTGTTTACTTGTGCCAATAGGGGGCAGGACATTCTCACTGTTTTGAAAACTTCAAAAATCTCTGCAGTGCAGAGTGAGTCATCAATATTTTTGCTTCGGTTTCCCAGAAGAGACAGACTGTAAATTTTAAATGCGTATCTGCTAAAAGTGAGTTTTGTCAACCTTTATTACTACACTAGCAAATAGACGGCTGCAAAACTTGGATTTGTTTTGTTTTTTTAAATAATACATTGTAACAAATTTAGGCTGTATTTTTTTCAAATATAAATGTTATTAAAAAATGAACAAAAAAGTACTGTGTGGTACTATTGCTATGATAGTATTGATAGTATACCATGCATGGTACCATATTCATGGTGCCATACTCACGTACTATGGTATAAATGGTACTCCAAGGTAGGCAACTTCAAAAAATCCCATAGTACTGAATGATGATGAAATTATGGTATTGATATACTATGAAATTAGTGCTTTTTGTTGCATTCAGAGTTTGATAATGGACATTGAATCATTCTGAGAATCGAATTTTTTGTAGCTTTTAGACATGCTGAACAGAATTAGTTTCTATTCAAACTCAATACTTAATTGAGATTCTGAAATATGCAAGATTGTTGCTCATTAAACCGTGTGGATGTAAGCAGAAAATGACACAACTCATCATGTTAATGTAATATAATGATTATGTGTGTTTCGACCCCTTTTGACCCTGCTTGAAGAGCGCTATTTCTGTGCTGTTGGTTCATGGTCATATGCAGCTGAATTAGGAGAATATGAACCCTTTTCTGTTGTTTCAGCATAATTATGTTTATATTCTTAATTCTCTATGTTATTTAGCAGGTTTAATGGTTCATAAGGCAGGAACGATGCCAAACTCAACTGGGCAACAGCTGACAGTGTGTGTGTGTGCGTGTGTGTGTGCGTGTGTGTGTGTTCCTGGTCATGTATGTTATGGGGACCAAATGTCCCCACAAGGATAGTAATAACAGTAATTTTTGACCTTGTATATTTTTTGGTCCCCATAAGGAAAAAAACTTTGAAAATGTAAAAATGCAGGATTAGGAGATAGAATATACGTTTGTACAGCATAAAATCATTATGTCTGTGGAAAGTCCCAATAAAATATGGAAACGTGTGTGTGTGTGTGTGTGTAATGCGCTCTGCTATTAGATAGACAGATGGCGCCATCTAGTGACTGAAAATCACAGAGGAAAAAATGCAGGAAATAAATGTCTACCAAAACCAGAGTTAGAATTAGAGTAATACAAACTCTAAAGTACAGAAACGACTATTAGTAATGGAAATGAAGCCCCCTTCACAAGGAAAATTATATGATTTTATATAAATGTACATTATGTTAAATATTAGAAGTATATGTTAATTATATTATACTGTTTATATAAATGATATTTACCGAATTTATACTATCAGAGGCTAATAAGACACAAATTTCAATCTTAGTAGATTAAAATAAGTTTAAATATTATATTCTAGAAGAATGTGACGTTTTTAAAATTACTTTTTATGCTAAAAGTATGACATTTAAGATATAGGCAACACATTATTTTCAACCCTCATTCTGACCCTCTTTCTGAAATGATCCGTTTTTCCTTTAAGGCTTGTCAGTAAAAAGTATTAACGCCCCCTCTATATCACATGGGAGAACGTGCTTTGAAAAACTATAAAACTGTAATTTACAGACAGAGAGCATTATCAAACTGTTTACTAACGGTTTGCGATGTATCTGCTGTCAGATAATACATTTGGCTGCGTCGTCTTTCAACAAAAGTTTCTTTGCGAAATTGCTGTGCCTCCTTATGTCTGCACTGAAATGCTCCGAACAAACATATAATTCTCCGCACGCGATCGCAATTGAAAATAAACCATCCACTTCTTTCTGGTGCTCGTGTCCTTCTTAAGTCTGTAGACGCAAACGAGCTTTTTAACCGAACAAAAGCGAACATAGGCTTTAGGTAGTGATGAGACGGAGGCTTCGAGGCTCCGACGCAGTTTTCAAAGCACTATAGTATCGCACACTGTACCGATGCTTGTTTCGAAATGACAATACCACGTGATTGATGACGTTTGAAGCTTCGAACGCCATGCAGTATCGGAAAATCGAGACAGCTGGTTTGAAAAAATTGGCTCTTCAGTTGCATAAAGGAAAATGCATTTAATCATGTTTTATTGCTGGGGTCTCAGAGACCCTGAACAGGGCCGTGCAGAGACATTTGGAGGGGCAGGTGCTCAAAGTATTAAAGGGGCACATGGAACAAGGCTTTAAATAGCGCTGCTCAAAATATCAATACAGCAATATATTGTGATGCATTCCTTGCTGATTCGCGTATCGATATGGATGATTATGTATTGATACGGCAGCAAATGCTGTGATGCAGTTTTGAAAAAGAAACAGAATGGGAAAGACAATTTTAAGTTTAAAAGTTTAAAAAATATATTTTTCTTTCCACCTAATAATAACTGTTTCTGTTGCTTGTGCCTCTACATTTTCCACTTTCTCATCAGCCTTTGTCTCCTGGCTTGCCTTTCCCTGCTCTCTTTCTGTCACTTGTGCCTCTACATTCCCCTCTTTTTCTTCCTCTATCTCCATCTCCTCATCTGATCTATTACTTTCCACTCTCTGTCCATCTAGGAACAAGGCACAATTTACTATTTCAGCATTAATCTATTATTTTAACCATCACTACTACTCTTGCACCTAATCAATAAATCCACCTTAAATATTGATACAAAACATTAAACAACTGATACACTGGAATATAGTGATTAATATTATTACTTTTGTAGTTGTTGTTGTCTAAAATGGAACACCTTTGCAATGTAAACAAATGACAGGCTACATGTGTTATTCTTACCTGTTGTGCTCTTCATGAACCAGCTGGATAGGGATCCACTGCCTTTTGCTGCCTCAAGCAGCTCCTTTTTTTGTTTTTTTATCTTTTCTTTGCGAGGCATCTTTGCACTGCAGAACACACACACAAACACAAAAGGACATTTCATACCTTTTCCTGAAATCTACTAGGGTCACATCTCCTTCACACTGCACTTTGATGTCAGGTCAGGTATATTATTCATTTTATATTGACATTGATATTTTTACATTTATTTCCAGAGAGATATTATTGAGTTTACAGGCTAAAGTGGTCTTGCTGTCGTAAACACTGTTGCTATTGTAGGAAAAAAAAAATATGTGTGTCACATTTAAAATATAATTATATTTTAATTCATTTCTGAATTGTTTTTATTTTTATAATGATAATTCAGAGAATGAGAAAATCTGAATAAGCCCTACCAGTGTTGTGATAATTATTTTTAAGGCACTCTACGTTTAAAAGAAATAAATAAATACTGTAATATAATAATAGTTTAGTCAAATAACATAAAAAAGACCAGACCCCTCGATGCCTGTGAAACTTTTCTCCCTCAAACAGCACGCTAACGTTACTTCTACACTACAGACCACACACAGCGATATAAACAATATATCTGCATGTTCTCACATCACATCGTTCTTGCAAAATAATAATAAGTAAATAAACATCAAAATCACTTAGCTGAGAATGAAACACCACTTACCAGCTGCCGCGGTGTTGAAAATATCCCCTGGCAATTAAATAATGCGCGTGCGGCGTGAGGAATCGTCCGGGTCGGATGAGGTCGATGTCGTCAGGTGAAAGGTCATCATGTGGGTCATTTTATTTACGGCTAAATTATTATTCATAAATTTTACTAATATTTAGATTGGGCATGGGTAGGCATTCACAAAAGGTCATGTTATTACAAAAAAATTTGAGGAAATTTTGCTTTGACAAAAGTGCACTTTGGGCACCAAGGGGCAAAGGGGCAGGTGCTCAAGCACCCAGCGACCCCCCCTCTGCACGTGCAGCTCACCCAAAATATTTTTTTAATCTACTAATGTCAGTTATGATTACATCATTGTATATTTTATATTATTGATCAATATGTGAATCCGTTGATCAGGTTACACATGACACGAGTGGTGGTCTCATTGTCACAAATTAATTTAGATGAGATTAGATCAGAGATATAACTGATTCAAGACAAGAGTGATTCCGTATGTCACGGGGCGTTTCTCAATGTAAAGGATACTTCCTTGGCAGGACTGGTCCTTCCAAGTCACTTCCTTCAGAGTCTAGGCGAGGCTCCTCTTTAGCATTCGGAGAACATGTAAATGGAACAGACTAGCAAGTGCACGTCTCTCCCCCCGGTAAACAGCTGCTTGTTTTCTACACGGAGACGTATGAACGCCTCCGTTTGTTCCTTGGTCCCTGTTAAAAAAGACAAGAAAGCTATGGATAATGCTGTGAATGGTATAGTGGTATAATATTAACGTTAAATTACTTTGGACAACTTAACTAGTTATTTATAAAAGAAATGCCGGTGACGGCAACCAAGCTAACAATTGTTAAATGATGGTCCGGTTCATAGCCATCAATAACGTAATTTGTATTTGTATAATTTATAATATCAATACGGTAGTAATTTGTACTGGCATTTAAACGTTAAACTTTATTTATCTGACATATTTACTACAGTTATAACAAATGTTTGGTAACGTAAATATACTTATATTTGAAAGCATATTGCCCGCTAACGTCTGACATTTTTTAAAAATGTTTTGAACAAGATCCCAAAGCTGCGCGCATAGGATTGTGGGTGATTTGAGAGCGCGAAGAGCGCGAAGGCTACACATATGCATCCTTTCCTGTGGGATATTTTTCGAACGAAGGACTCAGTCCTTGTTTGAAATTCCGAGGATCCTCGACATTGGAACAGTCCTTCGACGGATGTCGATGACGTAGCATCCTCGAAATTCTGGGGCACGTTCAAGCACAAACCGGTGCGCAACGTTTTGCTACGGTTTCCGGGTTGAACGACATGTTTCCTGGAAACGGTGTGCAACGGGTTTGAGATACGTTTTCTCTTGTTTGGTGGGTGTGTCAGAAATGTCAGCCCAATCAGCGGCAACATGTATAAACCACGCGGTATTAAAGAGACGGCTCGCACAATGGGTATTAATGTAACATAAAATACTATACTTATATATTTTGCTATTGTATTGTGAAGTGACATTTTAATAAACTTTTCTATACTCCTCTGATTATATAATGGTAAATATTACAATACCATAGCACAGTGACCAGCAATAATGATAAGCCTAATACTCACAATAAAAATAATCTAGATCATAACACAGTGATAAATAATATATAGATAAAGAAGTGGATTATCCTTGACCTGAAATGTTTGTCTTTTCATCCTGAAATGCGAGGCAAGTTGTATCACAATAATTAGA
>RJVU01035287.1:595898-611297 GCA_003731715.1 Anabarilius grahami
AAACCGGTGCGCAACGTTTTGCTACGGTTTCCGGGTTGAACGACATGTTTCCTGGAAACGGTGTGCAACGGGTTTGAGATACGTTTTCTCTTGTTTGGTGGGTGTGTCAGAAATGTCAGCCCAATCAGCGGCAACATGTATAAACCACGCGGTATTAAAGAGACGGCTCGCACACTGGGTATTAATGTAACATAAAATACTATACTTATATATTTTGCTATTGTATTGTGAAGTGACACTTTAATAAACTTTTCTATACTCCTCTGATTATATAATGGTAAATATTACAATACCATAGCACAGTGACCAGCAATAATGATAAGCCTAATACTCACAATAAAAATAATCTAGATCATAACACAGTGATAAATAATATATAGATAAAGAAGTGGATTATCCTTGACCTGAAATGTTTGTCTTTTCATCCTGAAATGCGAGGCAAGTTGTATCACAATAATTAGACGTTTCCACAAATCCCTTCACTCGATTGAGATGTTCTCTTTTATTCTGGACGGCAAGGACAGTGACTATAATATTGAGCGTATTTTGCAGTATTAACCACGTATTTATATCGATATCATCAGGCTCCGAAAATTCTTCAAAAAGAACACAGAGAATGTCCTTCTCAGCTGCCATAGTTGCAACGCTTGCGTCATCACAACAGGGTGTTCAACGCACCACCGTTTCCGTTTAAAAAACGTTTTGCAACGTTTTGTCGGGGCTGAACGCAGCCCTGGCTTCCGAGGATCCTTCCTTGACATTGAGAAACGCCTTCGGAACGGACTTCCGAAGCTTTTGTCACGTGCTTTTTCAAACCGTAGATCTGCTCCGCGATGATTTAGACATGGTGGAGAAACAAGTCTGACCACCAGATGTCGCTAATGCGCACTGTGTTAAAAGCTTCGAGTAATGAACCGTTTTTCGGCACAATTTGATGAAAGCCTCATATGCTTCAGAAAGCCTTGGTTTCCCATCACTAGCTTTAGGTCTTGCGGAAAAAAAGCTGCATTTCAGTTAAAATTTTTATGCCCTTCCTTGATAACTTCCCTCCGTCTTGTTCACTTGGATGTACGTCATTGCTTACGTTGCACGAGTGCCCACTACTGGCGGAACCCTTGCAATGTGTTTAAATGGAACACCCCTTGATCACATAAAGGTGCAATATGTAAGAATTTTGCAGTAAAATATCCAAAAACCAGTGTTATATATTTTGTTCACTTGAGTACTTACAATATCCCAAATGTTTGCAACTATTTGTAAATCATGAGAAAATTGCAATTTTAACCAAGGCTCCGGGACGTGTGAGGAGTCGCCTGTCAATTGCGTCATATCCGCGTTACCCTTGGTTTCTGGTTTTATTTTGTAGAAACCATGGAAACACCAAAGACGCTTTAATATATTACATGTTTTAATAGACAAGGGAACAACTGTTTGGTTACATTTATAGACAGAAAACTACTTATTGTTATATAGCTCAACACGTTTAGTCTTATTGTTTAGATCTAATTTTCTTGATTTTTTGCAAGTACCATGTTTTACCATGCCTCAGAGAAAAACATTATTTTGTCAAGTAGCTAACAAAGCATAATCAGATGCAGCTTTATTTTTAGTAACAGTAATACAGAATTTTCTCCATCATACAATACGTTTTAAAATTAATTGCATGCCATTTATCAACACAAGCCATCCAGCATTTAATATGATATTCTAAAATCGATCTATCTTACTGCAGCAGCGTGCAACAAGTGTCTCACAGCAGCCGCCGAGCGAATGCACAAAGTAACGTTATAACATAATTTTCAACACACTGAAATGTATCTAATATGATAAACAAAGCTGCATTACCTCATACTCATGACCGGAAAAGCGGAAGCAGCGCCGGCAGCTGTGACATCATAAAAGTTCCGCTGCTCGTGAGGCGTGTTGCGCAAACGCTCCAGCAGCCTCGTTCAGCTCCCACAACACTTGCAGACATCCCAACCTGCAAAAAGTCATTTCAGGGACTTTTTCAGGAGGTACCCCCNAAAAAAAAAAAAAAGAGGAAGGAGGACAAAGACATGACATTTCACCACAGAACATGACTTTACTTGTATACCAAAATACAGCTGAATATAACAGAACAATGAAGTAACTAGGCCTAGGCCTATTTCCTATGCCTTTTACTTTTGTTGCAAGCTTTCGTTGTACTTTGTTGCTGCTTGCTTCGCAGATTTGAGCAACTTTCCAGAAACCTCAACCTCATAGCACTCTGTGTCAATGAATTTGTTTATCTTGCAAGACATCAGATTCACAAGTGTTTGGTGAGACATCTGACTCCTAAATTCTGTCTTGATGTGACGCACAATGCTGAATGCCCTTTCCACATCACAGTTAGAATTTGGCAGCACCAATAGCACCTTCATCAGCTGACAGATCTCCCTGAATCTCAACTGCCCTGAGCTCACAGATCTTACTTTGGACAGCTTCCCCCAGAACTCATCGACTGGTAAATTCTTGTAATTTGGCACCAGTGCTTCCAGGTTAGTTGAGACATAATCCAGGATTTCCAAATTGAGTTGTTCTTTAGCATCTACCTTCATCACATTTGTAAATCTCTCTGCCAAAGTCAAAATTTGCTCTTGTTTTACATCATCTTGGTTCTCTGGATTGACCACTGACAGATTTGTCAAGATTTGGTCTCTCATTGGGAACTTTTCTTTTACTTTTTGAAAGCTTCTGACATAGAATGCTCTGGCATCTTTGAAGAATTGCTTCGTCTTGTGAGTGGAGAGTGTTTCCTCACTTAGCAAATGCCTCCTCGCCAAGAACCCAACAAAAAGTTCTTCATCTGGACAGTGAATTTCAGGGTTGCTCACATCTATCTCCTGCAATTTCAGTTCTCTCAATACCTTTGGCACAATAAATCTGCTTGCTATGTCATGCAGGAGTTCTTCTACGCTGTCATTTAACTTGAAAAGAACTGGTGTCTTGTTTTGAAAAATCTAATTAAATGTATCAAAGCACTGTGTGACATTGTGGAGAAAACAAGTGTAAAGTTTCATAGTGGGGTCTGTCAGCCTCTTCTGAATGTCACAGGACTTCTGATTCTCACTATGTGATTCAAAATAAGAACTAAAGGCTGGCCATTGGTTGAGCAGATGGTCCAAACCTTTTCCCAAAGAAAGCCAACGTGTTGGACAGTGCTTTTGTACTCTCTGCTGGGCTACATTGCAAAAGTCCTGAAACTCCTTAAGGTTTTCTATTCTTTTTGAACTTTTCTCAAAATAGTAGTAGATATCAATTAGCAATTCCTCAGGTGACATTGAGAGCTCTTTAGCAGCACAATTAGACCATTCAAGGCCTTTGTCATGCATGGATGATGCAATGCAGTTGAATATGTTGGAAGCTTTAGCATCATTGCACACTGGCATGTTTACAAATCCAACTGTCACCTTATCCTGTGCTTCACTGTAGTACCTGACTAAAATAGCACACTCCTTCTCACACATGATGTCATTGCTTTCATCAACCATAATACTGTATGGCCTTTTTTCTGTCCGGATTAACTTGTACAAATCCTCTGAACACTCAGGTTCCAGTGCCAGGTTCATCATAGCTGCCGTCTTAGTGGAAGAGCAGGCATAATTTTTTGCAATCTCATAGTCAGGAAACATTTTCCTAAATAACTTTCCTGTTTGCCTACACACATGGCAGGTTATGTTCCACAATAAAAGATGTGAAATACATCTCAGCTGTAGTCACCTTCTCAGTGAGACTTTGCCTATCTGAATGGAAGAACTGAGATATATTGGAGCAGCCTTCCCTGCGCTTAGCCTCCCTAACATGTTGTTGTCCCTAAAAGATATAAAAGCATAAAATATTATTTCTATAAGCTATAGGCCTTTGCAATTATTCAATTAGTCTGCCGTAAAATTTGTCTTATACTTTTTTTTTTTGTGGCACTCTCCCTCTGCCATGGTGCTCCTGTTTCTAGATAGACATAACTGATTAATTTGGTTCGGGAGAAAAGATAAAAGCCCGCCCACACTGACAATTGATTGGTTGATTTGCCGAAACAGGCCAATCAGGATGCTCTCTGTCTTACATGCGCTTCGCACACACGCACATTAGCACACACACGCAAGGTCTCTCGCTCCCTCTCCCTCTCTGCCGTGCGCGCGCAACACGGTTTGAAACACAGTCTCTGTCTCGCATGCGCGCTCGCTCTAGATTCCGGGAGATTTTAACTAATTTGCGGGCATCAGGGAGCCGCTATCAATATGCGGGAGACTCCCGGAACTTCCGGGAGACTTGGGATGTCTGCACTTGGTCCTGCTCTGCTTCATACTACAGTAACGTTAATAATCTCATCCATGAACATGAGTCCTATCCTGATTGTTTCAGCCGGCTGTGACGTGACCACATGTCCCAAGATTCCGTGCTCAAACTTGCCGTCATCAAGCTACGCCTTTGTTTTGAATAGGCCTCTAGCGGACATAAATCTTACATATTGCACCTTTAAAAGCCTGTGTCGAACTGTCTTGTTTAAAAATGAATCTGCAGTAAAATGAAGCGAACAAAGTGTCTTACTGATCTGAAACTTCAATCAACTACAATCTGAAACTTGTAAAATTTGTAAAATTGGAACTTTCTTAATGTTAGGATCACAAGGATGGCAATGCAAAGACTGCGTTTTTCCACAACTCGGTACTGCAAAACGTCTTGTAGTCCTCAGAGGCATCTCTATCGTTTTGTTGCTCGAGTAATCCCATCTCTCTCTTATTTAATACTACATATCATGTGCAAATCGGTGGGCTGCACTAAAGAGGCAGTGATGTAGAAGTAGGCGTTGATCTTCTGCAGAGGGGTCTTTCATTGCACTATGATGTCATACTAAGATAAAATCTGAAATGAGTCGTTTTTGGAGCTTGGTACCAATAAAAGCTGTTTTTGGACTAACAATGAAGTTTTGAGTTCTGAAACTTACAGGATATTTTTATAGCCCTCGTATTACCCTCAAAATCCAGCAACATTTTTTCTACACTGGGGTCAATTTGACCCCAGCAATTAAAAACCTCCAGAATATGATTTTATTTTCAAAGGTTTATGTATCAGGTACTTTGTTTCTTCATTGACTACTCAAATAGCTCTTTAAATAAAACAACACCCCCCATCACCCCCGACTCTGCATTTTATAATGACCTAAGTATTTTTATAATAATATAATATAATATAATATAATGTATTTGCTATCAAGGGTAATAACATGCAGTATGTTTGGAGGCAAATTTGACACTCCCTTGGGACCGCCCCACTCTTGGGNGTATTTTATAATAATATAATATCATATAATATATGATATGATATTATATTATAATAATATGTATTTGCCATCAAGGGTAATAACATGCAGTATGTTTGGGGTCAATTTGACACTCCCTTGGGACCGCCCCACTCATGGGTGGTCTCAGGATGCTTCACTGTTGGCATGACACAGGACTCATCATGGTAGCATTCACCTTTTATTTCCCTGGACTAATCATTTTCCAGATGTCTCAAAAAGTCGGATGGGGACTTCATCAGAAAAAATAACTTCTTTCAGTCTTTTGCTGTCCGATCCTTGCTGTACTTGCAGAATTCTAGTCTGTCCTTGATGTTTTTCATGGAGAAAAGTGGCTTCTTTGCTGCCCTTCTTCACCAAGCCACTGTCCAAAAGTCTTGACCTCACTGTGCCTACAGATGCACACCTGCTGCCAGTATTGAGCTCTGCACATGGTTCGGGATTGACTCTTCAGGAGGTGACCGTCCTGCCGCTTGCTGGACACTCTGGGAGGTTCTGAAGGCTTCTTCATTGCAGTTGAATTTCTCAACTTGAAGTTCTTGATGATCCAGTAAATGGTTCTTTCAGATGCTTTGCATCAAAATGGCCTCACATGCAAAGAAACTGCTGCAAAGCGATGATGGGTACATGTCTTTCTTTAGAGGTAACCATTGAAGACGCAAGAACACAATGACTGGAAGCACTTTTTCCTCCTGACTAGAACTTGTTTGCACTTTCCCATGTGCTGATGTGATTAGTGAAATTATGCTAGCTGGTCACCTTTTACCAGGACCTCAAACAGGTCCTTTTTTTTTTTTTTTTTTTTGCCAATGAAGCATTTACTGTATGTACTGTAAATACTGTATGTAAAATGCATCTGATCAACACCACAACTGAAGCAGCAAACTTTTAACAAGCAGTTAATCTAATGAGGGTTTCTGAGACTACAACCCACTGCAGAGAACCACCAAAACTTTTGGCCATGGCTTTACCCTATCATTCAAGTGGGGGGCGGGACCATAATAAATCGTTTTTGAAAGGTAATGTACCTCCTTGTGGTTGAGAGACAACAGGAGAGTCAACACTAAGAATCTCATTCTGAGCAGGATGTCTCAAAATTAGGATTCTCCTCATCTATGTTTTTGTGAGAATTATGACACCCCCACCCCCCCCGATGACAGTGTTTCTCGCAATATTTCAGGTATGGTTATGATAGGTTAGGGCCCTAAAGCAGATGAAAGTTGTTTGTAGATTATAAAATTGCATTTTATAATGACCTCTGTATTATCCAAAACAAATATGTGTAAAATTTTTATATTTCTAATATGTTTTATACAGATAAATGAGCCTGGGGTCAAATTGACCCCAAGGATCACCGATGTGTATAGGACTGTGTACAGGACACTGAAAATATGTCATCGTGAAAAATGTATGTTTACCTAGTTGACGAAATGATGAAAAGTCATCAAATATGAAGCAAAAATAAAAAGTCAACCATATTTTTAGAGGCGTTAAACATTGCGTGGGGTCAAATAGACCCCAAAGATAATACGAGGGATAGTACAATAACCTCTTATATGCCAAAAGATCAAGGAAAATATGACATCTCAATTCATGACCCCTTTAATTGACGGCAATACAAACTGACAACGATATCTATGGACCTTTAAGGTAATCAGCTAATCTTGATAGTTTTATTCAATTTAAATATCTAAATGTTAATGAGAAGAAAAAAAACAACTTTGTCTTCATGCAATGGTCATCTTCATATGGTCATCTCTTTTGAAGGTATCTTCAGTAAAACAGCTCTATATTTAACAAAGCATATACAAAAAAACCTTAACAGGAAGTGATGCGACCTGTTTTACAGAATATGGACGTTTGTTGCGCATAACCCCCATTTGTCCAGTTGTCAGCAAAGTGAGCAGACTCAAGCGTGTGGAGTATGTCAGAAATTAAACGGACATCTGTATACAGTATTCAGTGTAGACAGCATCGATTATTATAATGGGTTCTATTTGCTTTTGACGAGATGTGATGCTCGCATCTGGTGGTGTCAGCCTTTAAGCGACTGCACCAGTGGGTGAGGCCTATGATGCAATGATTTAAAACGATTCGTCCACGTCTTGCTCTTGAGGCAGTCATATGCAAATGTCATTTTCCCAATTGACCTCACAAATCCAACAAATATCCAAAATGAACCATTTTTGGAGCTTGGTCAAATAAATGCTTTGTTTATAACGAGGGAGAGATTTTAAGCTATGAAAGTTACAGAATGTCTTGATAGTACAAAGACATCTTGTATGTCAAATGATTTCTCATGTCATAACATGAGAAAAAAAATCAAAACTTAAATAATGTTTTTATATAAAAGCTAATGTAAATCAAAAACTTCAGAAGGGTAAAAATTGAGAATAGAGAAATAGAGAAAATAGAGAATAGAATTTAATCACAAAAAAGCCAAAAACACATCCAATCAAATGCAATTACAAAAAGGGATGAATGAAAGGCACACTTCAGTAATCATTGGAATTATGTACATCAAATATTAATACAGTGATACTTCATGCATTTAAATTTGACAGTTTTGGACAGCATTGATTAATAAATTTATAACAATGTCATCAATGCCCTCATTTACACCCCTTAAAATTTCAAATTGGTAATTTGAGAACGTTGTGGTTTGATCCATATATCTCAAGACGGCTTGCTATCAGCACAATCATTTGTCATCTCTACATAATGCAAAACAACACCCATTGGAAAAAGAAAGCATGAGTCGAGTCTGACGAAACCTTAGTTAACAATGACTTTGAACATAGAACTGAGCATGAAGAACATCTACATTTGGAACCAAAATCATGTGGAAATGTTTAGTCTCTAAAAATCAAACCAACCTTGTAATGGTACTATGACGAAGTGGTCAGGGTGTCGTCATGGCATAAAATATCATGACTGGCTGTTTTAGTTTCCAAACTCTAAAAATCAAAGTGCATCTCTTGCTGGTATTTGGCAAATTCATACACATGAAATCCATGAATTTATGACATTTCAGAATTTACATCTGAAATTAATACCCAGTATAGTCCAAGGATAGGATAGGATAGGATAGGATAGGATAGGATAGGAAGGAAGGAAGGAAGGAAGGAAGGAAGGAAGGAAGGAAGGAAGGAAGGAAGGAAGGAAGGAAGGAAAGAAAGAAAGAAAGAAAGAAAGAAAGAAAGAAAGAAAGAAAGAATTTAAAAAAAATATATATCATCAGAATATCTATCATAATATGATGGCACACCTAAAACGATAAATTCACAAAGATCCAAACAATATAATGGTCTCATAAATTAGCAAACAACTTTCAGGACTGTCAGTGTTTGTAAATTGGAAACGAGGGGAAGTTTTTATTTTTTACAATATTAATTAACACGCATTGACTCAGTCAAGAGTTTCAAACCCCTAAAAATGATGCATAAGTAACTTTGGCACAAAACACCGTTTTGATCCTCTTGCCAACTTTCTTTCCACACCCAAAAAAAAAAAGAAAAAAGTATGACCTTCCAAGAAATTTCCAAGAAGATCTATTTGGTCGTATCAATCCAAAATGTTGTGATCTAGTTTAAAACTACACCTTCCACTTAATTCTTGGAACAAAATCATCCAAGCTTCGTGACTGGATCCTCTCATGGTTGAAAACGACAACAAAATCATTCAACAACCATTTCGGTAGATAATGGGATTGTCTTCATTACATTCTTTTTATGGCAGTGTCAAACATCCCCAGAGATTCATCTGTTAAAAGAAGCAGGACAGAAAAGCTGTTAAAAAGCAGGTCAGACAAGATAATATCTGAGGTATAGATTTCCAACATCACAGTCCAAAGTCTAAAGTTAAGCAGAGACTGGATGATACTTATGTCAATATTTGAGTATAATCTGGTGTTTGACTACCTTCTCAAAGATTTGGCTTCATAAACAGTGTTATCCTCCTCATCGCTTTCCAGGTGGGCCATCTCCATTGTGTCGTCATAGTTTGAAAGGAGCCCATATTTCTTCCTCTGAACACCCTTTTTTTTCAGACTTGAATGAGAGCACAAAGAAAAACCATTTAACACTTGAAGGAAAAGTTCGAACAAATATATATAAATCATATTTAACATGCATTTCACCAGATGAAAAGGAGACTAAAGGCAGAAACTCCCCGAAACAAGCAACCGTTGAAAATGGCTGCATTAAAGGACTGGGAAAGCATTTCAAAGTGTAAAACCAAGAGTCTGGTGATGTCTATGGGTCACAGACTCTCTCCTGTGATTGCTTGCAAGGGATTTACAATTAAATATTAGCTTTTACACATTTAATTTAAGTTAAACCATCCCAATACTTATGCTCACATTAGGCAGAGGGATGAAACACTAAAAGTGCTGTTCTTCTTAGTTGGTAAAACATTTTGTGTTGAAACAGCCAATAATAAAATGTGACATTCCATACTTCTTCCTCAAATTAATCATATTTATAGATGTCTTGATACCACAACTAACAAAGCAATTTTGTCATTACTGTCCCAAAATTTAGGTACACTATGTAACTTTTTTTTTTTGTTCAAAATTAAAATAATGAATCAATAAATCAATCCTTCTTCCAAAATATGTTTTTGTCTTATCCTGATTCACTATGGTAAGCCTATTATAAGTTTATATTTTAGACCAGGCAGGATGGTTTTTGTGGGAAGTTGCATACATAAGTCACTCCCCCATGCATGTCTCGTAATATCTGTAAATATAGAAAAGTTGCTCCGGCACGTATGGTGTGGGAGAGACATAGGTTAATTGTCACAACGAGTGAGAAAGGTTGACATGAAGCATGCTAAATTTCGAACCTCCAGTGAATCACACTTTTAAAGAAAACAAAAAACACAATCAGAGGACAGTCTGCAGGCAAAAAGAGAACGTGACAGATCTCGTAATAAAACGACACTGGCTTGGCTTTTTGGAGAGAACTGAGGGATTTAACATGTTGTAAAAGTGATGCAGAGATGCATTTTTATTACTCAACAGGTGAGGAAGGTATTTTACTGAACAGATAAATTGCCATATGTAGCTCTCTAACAGTTCATTGTAAAGCATTATCTATTGTGAATGGTCATTTCATTATGGGTTGTTGTAGTGCAGTGCTGAATTTATTTTCAAGGAAGTACTGTGTCTATTAATGGGTATAGCTTAGGTATAACGTCTTCAGCTAGCTGAGAATCTCTCTCTCTCTTTTAGTTATGAGAAAGAACCATATTCATCCACACAGTCATGCAGAGCAGAAGCACAACCAAAACAATGTTCTTCGGCAAAATGCATGCAGTTTTGTTTAACCGCTAGAGGGCCAAAAGTTACATAGGGTACCTCTAAAAACATGACTGTTGTACTTTATTTTGCAGTTTTAGTGGACTTATCAAGGAATAATTAGTTAAATTTCTGTCAGTAAAGTAAACAAATTGTTGTTAGTAACTCAATTGTGTTACACCGTGCGGGTCAGGTAACACACGTCACATGGCAGCGTCCATGAGGGGGACTCCCTCCATTTAGAGTCTCAAGGTCCAATAAAAGGCTGACACAATTGGGGATGGGCAGTATTTCAAATAAATGTATTTGAAATATGTATTTGAAATACAAAATACTATTTTTGAATTTTGTATTTAAATACTTTTGAAAAAAAAAAAATAATCACATTTTGTATTTAAATACATTTAAGCTAAGTATTTTTGTATTTTCAAAATACACAAAATACTTTTTGCCAGTCAACCTCTTTATTAAGCAGCTGATTTCAACTAGTTCAGCCTTTTCAGACATGTGAGCTGCAGCAGTATGAGTGCATCTACAATTGGGTGAACAAAAGATGATCTGGATTCCTGTAAGGAAATAAGCAATAACACTGCCTTCACATTCAAGTGCTTTGCTGTCAGAAAGAATAGGAATCATGGAGGACACCAGATTTCTTGGAAATGGTGATTCATATACAGTATGTAAGATATGCACTACTTTAACATAAAAACAAGGTGATCTAGCTTTTGTGGATAAAAGGTGATAAAGCTATATATGATATATATGTTGGTGAGTAATAAAGTGTTAAGCAATTGAACTAATATATATTATATATATATGTGTGTGTGTGTGTGTGTGTATATATATATATAAAAATTAAGTCAACACCTTTGCTGAGTATTTTTAAGTCCAGAGTACCAAAGACTGGCACAAAAACACAGGTTGAAACCGCTCCTGTTTCCTACCATCACAAACAGGTAACCAATCCTGTCAACATGAGGGGCGGGATTTACTTAAGGTTCAAAGCATTTGTGGATGTTGATTTTTAGAAGGCAATGGTCTGATTGTGAGTTGACACATTATTAGCTGCTTGATAACTTAGTCAAGTTAAATATGAATCATATCACTTTCTGTTATGAGTCCGACATTGTAGACAGCGATACATAAAAAAAACATTACCATTCGGACATCAACTTGTCGACAACCCTGTATAATTCACTCTCCCTCTTCTGAATCAGTTTATTGTTCAAACATGTCTGAATTAAACCCATTTTTCCACTTGCCATTGTGTAGCAGCATTTTCTACAGTTACCAAGTGGATAAGGTAGTCAAAGCTGGTGTGATTGAGTGGAGGCAGGGACTAATTTGCATAGTCATTAAGTTAAATTTAAGCTATTTGAAGGCATTAAAAAATTGGTTTTAAGTTTAAGTATGTCAATTTGATTATCAAAGATGAGTTTTAAGGAATAAAATGATTGACTACAGTGAGCCTTTACAGAAACAAAATAACGTAACCACAACACGTGCTTAGAATATGCTAATATAATTATCTTTGGTGGTGTAAATGGGCCTTAATAGTGATACTTTACTGCCAGTTTCACACATATTTTGTGTATTTTGTCATTTGTATTCAAACACATTTTTCACACAGTATTTTTATTTTAAATACATTTTCATGTATTTATGCCCATCTCTGGACACTGCATTTCGAATCTCTATCTATATACGGTCTGTCTAGTTAGTACATACATAGTATGTATACTGAACATACTGTCTGAATGAGGACATTTTAATACAAAACCTCATATGACATAATTCCCAGATCACTTAACTTACCGGACCGCTCTCACTAAGAAATACAGAACTCCGATGGCCGTGATCCCGATAAGAACATATAGAGCCCGGTTAATCATCGCGCCGTTCACATCGAAGCCCATTTTGCTGTTTTTATCGGACTTTTCGGTACTGTTGCTGATGCTGGAATTGTTCTTGAGTGCGGGTTGTTCAGTAGTACTGGTCTTCAGCCCATTGCTCGTGTCATCGGCGTAAGAAACCGCCCACAAAGTCAAAAGCAGAGGCAGAAGTCTTAAATGTTTCATAGTAGCTTGAGTTCGTGGTTTTTAAAGGCAGGAGAAGATCCACAAACAAATATGAAGTTCGCTTTAACGACTGAGTCCAGTTCCTCTTCCTGATCGAAGACGTGACGACAGCACAGTGAGCACACGTAGTGTTACGGTAAATCGTGTCCTGAGGGGAATCAACAACGAGACCAGGTTCCTTTCTGAGACCATTAACACGTTCTACTCTCCCTTTTCCAGAGGGTTAAAACATTAATACTGTATTATTTTGATGTAGACTGTGGTTATTGTGAGATTTTCTGTTGCTTGCCTTGAACCATACACAACGCAAATACGACGGTTGTTACTCAACTCCGATTTCGGGAATAACGCCACGCGAGGCGTTTCCGCAAAGTTCTACTTTTGGTCCAAACTCTTTCTTACTTGTCAAAGTCAAAGTCAAAGTCTGCTTTATTGTCAATTCTACCACATGTACAGTACATACATACAGAGAATCGAAATTGCGTTACTCTCAGACCCCCGACATACATTGTGTGATGTATGTCATTTCAGTTATAATGTCACTCGTAAAAGTATTGCAGCTGTCCTTTATTTATTGACACATGAATAAACGTCATGTACACAGACTTGAGTAAAGAAATATTTATTGAAGGCAAAAAGTACAACTAGGAATGCCATGAAAAACAAGATTAAAGACTGAAAACAGTGTAATCCTGATTTTTAACCATTTTATATTGAACTATATTTTTGCATGATGATGGTCCATAGCTGTAATCAAAATATACATGTTTTCAGGAAATATAAAAACCCATAACTTTTAACATTGTGATACAAAAATAGTATTTACACCTCATCTGTCCACTATAAGAAAAAGCACTTTATCTAAGGCAGATGTTGTAAATTGAGGGTTTTTAATGTTGTGCAAGGATGCATAATCAGGTTATCCAGCCACTGTGAAGAATCAATGTTCTCAAAAATGATAAAGCGGCTTTTTTTCTATATCCAAGGAGCATTAGCATTTTTTTTTTAAAGCGCCACCTTTTTTCTTTTTTTTTTAGATTGGTCCCACACAAATTGTAAAACATATAACAAAGAAGAAAAAAACAACACAGAACCTAATGAGAAAATGTAAAATATTAAAGTAAAATAACTTGATCCATTATGAAACATTGCCAGGAATATAATATAAACAAAGTAGATTCAATTTTCTTTATAATTTCCGGTCCGAGTGCCAAATTGAGGCCATCATCAGGCCTTTCATAAAACATCTTTTGAAAGTTAATGCAGCTGAATGTCACCAGGATGGACTGCTGTGAGTCAACCAAGACATTTAAAAAGGCACTTGTCAGATTTTAAAGGCCCGAACTCATTTTACAGAGGTCACTGAAGGCCATTGTGTCAGATCGCAGCATTATAATGTGCACAATTCAGCAGGTGTGCTGATTATCAGTCATGTCTTTCACCCATCCCAATTCACTTGAACACTTTCCATCACACTACAGTTCTCTACAAAGAAGGGAAAGCGTCAAGACACTCTGAAAGGACTTGTTTGTACATGCTGTTTGTTGTGAGGCTAAAAGGTGTCAGGATGTCTCTTACGAAGGTACATGGAGGAAAGGCTTTGGTATCAAGCTGTAGTGTACACATAGGTACATGAATACATAAAATACATGGGGCATTGGAGTAGAATAGCTTAAATAATCTACTATATGACACAATAACATGAAGCCTGACACTGAACATCTACGCAAAATACAGGACAAACAGTAAACGGTCAGCACTTAATGATCCACTGACCACAGCCAACATGCAATGGCCCACAGTATAAAAACAATACAAATCTTGACAACACTATAGGATTTAAACACAAATGATTGCAGTAACTTGGAGAAAAATGCCTGTAAACATTCTATGTCTAAAATACAGTATAAACGCTAAAGCTAGAGGATATGATGAATACGAGCCTACTGGGAGATACATAACGCAGAGGCGCAGAGTTTAAGGCCTGTACCATCAGCCTGATGAAATTACCCATGTCTCATAGGAGCGTCAATGTTTGGCCCTGAGGGCACGAAATGGACTGTAAACCACAGATTTGCAAACATTAGTTGCAGATGTTTGACTGAGGTTCTAGAGATCTTAAGGCACAAATGGTACAAATAGAATCAAAGGCCTGAAGTGGTTCATCTCTGCTTCTACAGAAATCATTTTTACAAGACTTAACTATACTGAAAATGATAGATGGAGTGATAAATACAGTTAATGAACTTTTCGGGGCAAACTAAAAATACACCTGTTCTAAAACTTTGAATAAAATAAAATTAAAGTACATTTGTAAATATCCACTAAAATGCCTCTTAAATAAAATAATGGAATGATGGAAGTGAGCTTAAGTGATTAAGACTCATTTAGGTTTAAAATGACTGGCCACTCCCACCCATTCTAGACAATATTTATCTCAAATGGTGGACTTGGAGAAGGAAACCCTAAGATGGTGGTTTTCTCCGAGATCATGGTTGTGGAACTGGATAAGGGACTCGATTGCTTCCTCCACAGAACCCATCTGAATCAGAGCCATCTTGCGATCCTTCCTAAAAGTTTATCAATTTGTTAGTATTTTTTATGGATAAACCGAAATAATTATTATAGAATTTATGTGCTGACGATAATCAATAATTAACAGATTGATGCTGCCAAAAATTGTATTTTAACTCAAAATAACC
>RJVU01035287.1:611676-661866 GCA_003731715.1 Anabarilius grahami
TATGTTATTCATTATATATATATATATATATATACACACACACACACACGATGTCACAGCTACAAAGACTTACTGAAAAAACTTGAAGTTCTTGACGAGAGCACCACTGCTAGCAAAGAGCATCTTGAGGTCATCTTCAACAACGGCGGGTCTAAAACACAGAAACAAAGTTACAGATGAGGTCTGGGTTTTTAATTTCATATGAAAACAAGAAGCTGATGTGTTTAAACTCACGGGATGTTAGACAGGTGCAGGGTAGATGAGGGAGGAAAGATGTTGGAGTAGTTTTTTGAGCCTGGCTTCTTAAAGCGATGGAGAGGAGAGTTGCTGTAGTCTTTGGTGAGACCCTGGTCTTCATGTCCCTCCCGTGGCATCTGGACAGTCGTGTGTTTGGACAGTGTGATGCGCAGGGGCCTGCCGTATAGCTTCTGCCCGCTTAGATGGCTCATTGCTGAAATATAAAAGTGTACATGAACAAAATATACAAAGCGTGTATCATTCTGCACCCTAGTTCACCATGACGTAAATCAGTTTACTGTGAAAACCAATTTGAGCACTAGCATCTGCTAAACATTTCACAAGACTACAATTTTTACTGTATTTTGGATCAAATAAGTTCAGTCTTTGCAAGCATAAGAGAAATTTAAGAGTCTTACTGCCTCTAAACTCTTAAAGGGTTGGTTAAAAATAAAAATTCTGTCATTTACCTCATGTCGTTCCAAACCCGTAAGACTTTCGTTCATCTTCGGAACACAAATGAAGATATTGTAATTAAATCAGAGATTTCTGTCCCTCCACTGAGTCTACGCAACTACCGCTTTGACGCTTCAAAAAGTTAAAAAATTTATCGTAAATTATTACATATGAATTTTTAGTCCAAATTTTCTGAAGAGACACGATTGCTTTATATGATGAACAGATTGAATTTAGGCTTTTATTCACATATACACATTCATCAATTCACACATCAAATTATGGTAAACAGAAGCTCAAGCATGTTCGCTTAATGTGCGAGAACCAGTGAGGTTCATTCTCGTGTTACGCAACACGTTTGAGCTTCCGCGAGAACCTATGAGGTTTGTTCTCACATGTCAAGTATGGTTGAGCTTCTGTTTATGTTCGCTGATCAATGTTTATATGTGAATAAAAGCCTAGAAGAAATCTGTTCATCATATAAACTGATCATGTCTCTTCAGAAAATTTGGACTAAACAGCTCAATTAATATGGATTAGTTTTATGATCTCTTTATGTACTTTTTGAAGCGTCAAAGTGGTAGTTGCATGGCCTTCAACAGAAGGACAGAAATCTCTCAGATTTCATTAAAAATATCTTTGTTTGTTCCGAAGATGAACAAAAGTCTTACGGGTTTGAAATGACAAGGTGAGTAATTGATGACAGAAATTTCAATTTTTTGGTTGAACTAACCCTTTAAATGCTAGTGATATACAAAAGGTTTGAAATGTACTTTTTCACTCACCAGCCAATTAGGCTACCAACTTTAAGTTACGAGCCATTCAGAATTTCTACTAGCCCAAACAAAATATCACAGATAAACCAGATTATCAAAGTCACAGCTTGGATTTAAATATATTTATTATTAATTCTGATTTTGAATCATTGTATTGCTTTCAGCTTTACGACAGTCAATCACTGTGTCACAAAATTCTGTGACTTCTCTTATAACTGCCATAAGTTTATTTGCACATTGCAATAAAGATGCTAGGGTGCTTTTTGCCCAAAAGTCTTGGACATGCTGCATTTATGAGAATGTGTTGGAAAAAGTGGTCTCTTAATTGCCTCCTAGGGCTGTGGTGGGGCAATAACCGGTCGCACACCAAACGGGAAGCGCCTCGCTATGCCTCAAACATCTCACAGGCAGGCTTATCGCAAACCAGTCACGTCATTCTGTACTCGTGTTCTCAAGTTCAAGGCGGCAATCCAAGACAGATGCCGATTGGTGCCGTCACTGTAGAAAACAATGAGTTTGAATTTTAAAGACATGGTGCTGTGTTGGCATTTCTCTCAGTGTGCGACCCTCCTTATGTTTTTTGGGGGGTTTTTGCTCATGTTTGAGGCTCCTTTTAGGGGAAGGGCTCTGATAGCAATGCCATGCAAAGTGATAGAACATCATTTATGAATCATAACCCGCCAAACTGGCTTGTGTGTTGATATGCGTTACCCGCCACGGTGGATTTTCACCTGCATTTGGCGGTCTTTAATTTCAAAACCTGCATATATATATAAATAAATTGTCTCCTCCTTCTGTAAGCAAATACCCATAATATTAAGAGAGTTTACCGAGCTGGGCCTGTGTCCCATCAGACATCTGTATGAGAGCGTTCTCCTTTTTGTTGAACATGATTTTCACTCTCAATACATCCCCATATACACCTACAAAGAGAGACAGGTTCATGTCAGACACAAATATGCAATGTTATAATCAGACACACCTCATCAAAACCAGCCTGAGCTATAAAACAACTTCAGTTCACAATCAAGATACTCCAATATATCACACCATCACATGCTTTTCAGGGTACAAAAAAATATTATAAAATGACTAGTGTGTAATGGCAATTTTATCAGGGCTTTATTGAGTGAAAAAGGACAAAGTAACTTTGTTTTAAGAAGAAACTGAAAAAAATTCTTAGTTAAGAAAAAAAAAATGATTTAAGAGTAGAGTTCAAGTGGTTCGGCAGGTCTTAGGAAGACTGCAACGAGTGTTTAGGTTGTTTTATGATCTCCTGAGGAACAGATTAAACGGATCGATTGAGATAAGAATCATTCAAGACTTGAAAGATAAAAAGTTAAGGGGATGAAAATGTTTTCTAACCCAAAAAAGAATGAACATATAAAACAGCAGGAGTCTTGACTATTAAACCAAGTATTTTAAACAGCTTTTCTCCAAAGACATGCAATAAAAAAAAAAGGTGGAGCGAACAGTTCAAAAGCATGCAACATTTTTACAAGAAACCAATTTGCTTTGTTCCGTCATAAAAAGCTGCAGCCTCCTGTCTATGTTCAAAGAAAGTGCTGTCGTTTCGGGAAAGCTGCAGCTTTTCATGACGTGTCTCATCTCACCACACCAAATACTGCAGAAAACAAGCGAGGCACTCAAAGAATTGGGCCTCACAGATGCCTTGTGAGGAAATAAAATCAAATTAAAAGAACAGAATAAACGAGTGACAAAAAAAGATGCTAAAGGATGACATACCGAAGAGAATAAAGAGGCAGTGGGGCGTAACTCTCTTTAAAGGACAGCAGAGGGGGGCAGCGGAGGAGGAAGAGACAGGTAAAGATCGGAGGCAGAGTGGAGGTTCAACATATCCGAGGCAGCGAGGCAGTTCCACGGGAAATGGCGAAAAACGATGGTTGGATCATGAAGATGGTTAATGGATTGGGAGCGGAGAGAGGGGTGGGAGTGGGGGGATAGAAGAGAGAGAAATGTTTGTGTGTATGAAGTCATGTTGGTGTGTGTGATTGTGGGATGATGTGGAATCGTGTAATTGTTCGTACAGATCAGATGAGTAGAGAGACATATGGTGCGTGCAGCCAGATGGCAAAGGAGAACGAGGTTTCCAAAAACAAAAAAAGAGCAATGGGATGAGGGGAATGGGGAGGGAGAGAAATAGGAGAAAAAAAAAGGAGGTAAAAAACAAGGTCAGTATACATAAAGAAATACAAAATATAGTGCTAAATTTAACAAAGAAACTTCACCAGCTAATCTTTAGCAATTCGTTACTGTAGTAAACAATGTGCTCTTTTCAATATGATGCACGTGTAAATGCACTTTCCAATGGTCTGTTTTTACAAAACAATACAAATGAATGAATAAATAAAACCAACTTCTGAACAGACCAACAGAAAATACAATTTCACTGTTAAATAATAGTTGGAGGAGATGAGTGGAATATGAAGTAAGCAGCAACATATTCAAATGGAAGCAACAAGAAGAATGAAGCTCAACTGAATGGCTTTTTTAACGCAAAACCTGAGGATGTTAGAGGAAGAAATGACAACGCATTGTAGAAGGGGTGAGGATACTTGAGCAAATAAAGAGGCAGGGCTTCTGTTAATGGAAACTCTAAACAACAGGCTTTTGTGCCCTGTACACTGCAATTACTGAGTGACAAAAGATCATAAGCACACTAAAATCAAAGAGACATTCAGCAGTATAGCAGTAGTAACAACACCAGTTTACAATATTCATTGTACCGTTAACTTAATTCAGTTAAATGGCAAAATAACTCAAGGTTATGTGCCATTGTTTAATTAAAATGATTGATCAGTATTTGTATTAGAAAATATTTGGGGTGTGACGATATACTTAGCTCACGAGATGAGACGATGCATGATACTGTGTTCATGAGAACGAGACAAGACGATATTTTCACACTGTTTAAGGAATCTCAATGACAAAATATTTGACTGTAAAAATAGTTTTTGCTTCACAAAAATGCAAAACAATGCAGGTACAGATTGAAATGTCTTTACTAATATTGTGATGAATATCACTTCAGTTCTACTTTGAGTATGAATTATCATATGCTAAACAATATAATGCAAGCACTGTAAAAGGTTGCCACAAACTCAACTGATATCTCAAACTCAAACCGATATCACGAGACGAGAAATATCATCACATTTTAATACTGCGAGATCTCGTCACACCCTTAGGAGAAAAAAAAAAAAAGGTGTGTTCAACTAAGTTTTTTATTTGATGCCATCATTTTAATTTTATATCTACCAATATTTTTACATTACAACATACAAATTCACATTTTGTTTTAAAAGAAAAGTGTTCCACTAACTGATCTATATAAAAGACTGGATTGCTCATGACGTCATAAAAAGTGAAGCCACCGCGCCGCCATACTGGTATTCCCTAGAATTCCCTCACATTCTATTGAATTAATAGAAAATCATCTGATTTTAATGAGAAAACATTACCTAACGAGTCATCTGAAGTCTCACTGTACATTCCTACAATGCAAACGTCCTAAACATTTAAATGGTTATTTGTTAAAGTTGGGAATTTCCCCTGCTTATTAAAAGTTACGATCATCTTCATTACAGTAGCAAATATCAGATCAGCTGACGGATGAGACGCCTCAACATTTGTATTACAAATGTCAAAATGATTCTTCTGAAATCTAAATACAGATTTATGTTTGGCATGCACTTAACTTAACCACAGTGAATAACTGTACATTAAGTTATGTAATTATATTGTGTTAGGCTATATAATATTGTTTTTATTTGTATAGTAACTGTAAATTATTCAACAGTGTTTTCATTAACAGCATGTTATTTCGAAACAGTAAAGATAATGACGAGTTAAAAGTTTAAATTAATAATTATCTCAACAATATATACAAATAACACTTAATTCATATGCAAACCGTCATCTAGTAAAAAGCCATAAAATTTGATCTGACCTGTTGCTTTTTAACGGTTTCCAAGCTCTCCAAGAGTCTGAAGTGGATAAGACACCAGTAAATAATAAGACACGATTCACAACTTATTCAGAGAAATAACGCTGACTGTGTATTGATTTAAAGACATGACGCTTTATTTCCAAGCATTTGCTGTCATTCTGAGCAAGATGATGCATGGTAAACCTTGGATTTGAACAGAATATAGTGCAATCAAGTAATAGGGTCTTGTATGTATTGTAATATTTATTGTATATTCTGGTAATAATCCCAGATATATGTTCATGCTTAATATTTCCTGCATAATTACATACATAAATCTATTTTGAGTTAGGTCAGTTACAGTGTCCAGTAGACACAACAATCTTAACGATTTCTATGTATCGCATATCCTGCCTGAAAAGACCATCAACATTACAGATAACGTCTGAAGTAACAATGAATTTATATACATATACCCTAAAAACTAATCCTCTCCCACTGATATGCTGCAAATCGAGTGATTTAAGGTCAATGTTTTGGCTGTAAGTCAATGATGCACTCTGTGGGTAGAGAACAGTAAGAAGGCCGCTCAAACACTTCCGGTGGCTTCAGCACCTGCTGACACTTTAGAACGCAATGAGAAATCCAGACATTTAGACCAGTGGTTCCACCAGGTTTTTGCTATAGTGCCATTACCATTGTTTTAAATTATTAATATTTATTCTATTATATATTATTACATTATAATTTTTTTTTTACTAAATTATGTTTTTAACATGTTTTTGTTGTGGTGCCATTGTGATTGTTTTAATTTAAATGATTAATATTTGTACCAATATTTTTACATTATAATAATAATAAAAAAAAAAGTGTTCAGCTGTTTTTTCAGTGAAACTTTAGCATTGTGACAGCTTTACAAATTATGCATTTCTCATTCATTATAAAATTAAATATAAGAGAAAAACAATACAATTTAAAGGACCATTAAAGGATCATCATCAGCCATCCAAAAATACAAAAATCCCTGAGCTTGCTCGAAGACCTAACATTTAAATAGACATTTTGAGCACTTCCAGGTCCACGAGAGACTAAGAACTACTAACCTCTGGGTTCAGGTTGCTGACCAGCATGACACAGTGGGTGCCAGGGAGGGAGGGGAAGCCCAGTCTGCTTGCAGCAGCAGCAGCCGCTGCTGCCCCAGGAATGGCCAGTGAGGCGAGGGCTCCATGAACCCCAGGTATTGTCAACCCTGATCAAGACAGTCTCAATTTAAGTTACACATCACAAGACATAAGAATTTGGATAATATGAAATAGAGAAGGCGTTAGACTCAAGCTGTGTGCCGTCGTACCTGCAGCCTGCTGGATAGCAAAAGCCGGAGGGAAGGCGTGTGCTCCCGCGTATGGTGAGGCAGAGATGATCCCGGGAGTAGCTGCAAAATACAAGGACTTTTAGAAATTTCTAAAAGAGGCAGAATGGGACTGTGGTAAAGAAAAGAGTGTGCTGGGCATAATTTGACACTCGTTTGTACCGAAAGCAGCCATGGCGTGATGTTCAAGAGCAGGCTGGCTGTCCCCTGTGGGCAGGTCTGGACGAGTGTAGTCACGGCTCTTGTCATTATTGTATTTGACATTTAAGCTTGTAAGTTTGGAAAAGCTAATGCGCAGGGTACAGCAGCCGTTGTAGATGTTCTGGCCATCTAGAGCCTGAGGAAAGAGAGATTTTAATAAAAACTATGACAGAAACATCATGTCAAAATCTAGACTTTCACATTCTTTCACAGTATGTGAGCTGGCATAAAACTAAGATTCAATAATTGTCATTACATAAGATGGCTGATAGATGGCACCACTCACCAGCTTGGCATGTTGAGCTGTCAGGCCATCAGCAAACTGGAGTAGAGCTTGAAATTGGTTGTTTTTGGTGAATGTGATCACTTTCAGCACTGTGCCAAACTTGGAGAAGATCTGTTGAGGAACCGAATGTATTTTAATCTAACAATCATAACTGCCAACAGTTAAATAAGAAAGAAATAGCATTGCAGAGTACTAGACTAGAAGAAGTGTATACCTGGTGCAGGACATCTAAGGTCACGGTGTAGAATAGACTAGAGGAAGTGTATACCTGGTGCAGGACATCTAAGGTCACGGGGTAGAAGAGGTTTTCAACGATGACTCTCAGGACAGGGCTGGGGCCAGTCATACCGGATGGGTCAACAGCACCTAAAGTCATGCTACCTGTCTGGACAGCATTTACTGCCTGCAGTGCTGCCTGTGCCCTCTGTAGACACCAAACAATGGCAAAGATTAAATTAGATTTCAATTAGGTTTGAAATAAATAAAAATGGAAAAGAAAAACACTGTGTCCATGTGCATCTTTTTATGTCTGAAAATGAGTCAAATTTGTAGATGTCTTATTCTGAACAAAATCGAGTATGGAGTAAACACAGTTAGCTATCCTTCAAATGAGTGCAGATGGGCTGCAGCTGTGGAATTCACTGCTAAAGGCCTTTAGCGGCATATAAACTGTGTATAGAAAAGAGAAAAGGGCAGTGTGGAAAATGTAGCAACAAAAAACAAGATGCATAGGAGACAGTAAACCAGGCCCTCTGCTTGTATCAATCTTTATTTACGTAAAAATATTTTCAAATGATAAACTGTAGAAAAGTGGAACGAAGCTTCAAAGCACGTGTGCGTGATGCATGTGCAGGCAGGGGATGGACACTTAAAGAATTTGAAGCACATACCACTTGGTTTGGTGAGTTGTCTGTTTTCAGCTCTTTGTGGTTGGAGTACTGCATGAAGATGGGATGATTTCTGATGACGGGCGTTACGGAGGAGTAGTAAGTAACCATCGTCTGTGCTGCTTCTTCGGTATTCATTTCCAAGAAAGCCTGAACAAAAATGCAGATCATGCAATTTCCTTTAAGCCCGGAAAAATGCTCTACACAAGCACATGAATGCAAAAACTAGCTAAACAAGCTAAATTTCACATACACAAGAGCGGTAAGGTTCTTTTGATCAAAAATATACCAAAAACAGTAATATTGTGAGATATGACAATTATTTTTAACTTTTAATACATTTTAAAATGTAATCATTACTCCAGTCTTCCATCTCGCATGATCCTTTAGAAATCATTCTAATATGCTATTTCTTATCATTTCATATCAAGAAACATTTCTTATCGAAGTTGAAAACAGTTGTGCTGTTTAATATTTTTGTAGAAACTGTGATACTTTTTTCAGGATTCTTTGATAAATACAAAATTCACAAGAACAAGGATTATTTTAAATAGAAATCTTTGGTAATATCATACATGCCTTTACTCTCACTTTTGAACAATGTAATGCATCCTTGCTAAATAATAGTATTAATTTATTTCAAAAATTTGAACATTTGTCATAATGCAAGATTCTCAACAATGCACTCACAAACAATAATCTTTAGCCAAACAAACAGTTTCACCAAACAGTTGATGGACCCCATTTTTTTTTACCCCCCCCAAAAAAATACTAAGGAATTCAATGGGGCCCATCAACTGTTTGCTTACCAACATTCTTCAAAATATCTTCTTTTGTGTTCAGCAGAAGAAAGAAATTCAAACAGGTTTGGAACAACTTGAGGGTGAGTAAATGAGGCCAGAAGTCAACCTTTTCTCCTACTCTGAGCTAATGCTAAAAGAGTCATAACAGGAGAGGGAACGGTACCTGGTTCTTTCCCTTAAGCATGAGCAGATTGGTGACTTTGCCAAACGGAAGGCCGAGGGAGATGACCTCTGCTTCGTTGATGTCATTGGGCAGCTTCCGGACATGTATAACTCTGGACGGGGCGGCGGGACTTCTGATTTCACCTTTGAACTTCTTGCTGTCGTTGCCGTTGGCTACATTAAGAGCAGATGATCAGGATTGCTGAGACAAAACTAACCACATCTGAGAAAGAAATAAATAAGTAATAAGCATATAGATACTACCTGCTGTGCTCATGATATAGGGCCCACTGGAAACACAGGAGAACAGCTCGTCAGATCCTCTCTGAAAAAAAAAAGAAAAGAAAAAAAAGAAAAGCTCTAGATCAAACCGTGTAATTTTTATGAGGTTTAGAGAGTCAGTTCTGAGGTTTACAAACTTATAAACAGGACACTTGAAGTAAAGAGGAAAAACACATAATGATAGATTAATCCAACCTTTAGCCTGAATGCCAACAACAAGCAGTAAAGGAAAGAATGATAGTGGGATGTCCAAATAAGGACAAGTTTACATCAGAAAACTCTGAACGCAGGAAATGGGCAATGCTACATCCAGCCTTCCTGTGCAAACAGCACAGCCTTAAGGGTGGGTGGGGTCAGAGATCAACCACAAGACATCCCCCACCAGAAACCTATGAAGGAAGATCTCTGTAGACCATAGAAAGAGGGGCGGTTTTACATTTCCGGGTCGTCGACCAAGAGGAATGAGTGTCCAGGCCGAATTTTGCATTTACTCTCTCACAAGGAAGGACGGAACATGTCTAATAACCAGGACATTTATACAACTAAAAATCTGCGCATGCAGCCAAGATTACACATGACTTAAGACATGTGATTAACATAATTTTGCAAATAACTGTCTTTGACCCGTTTAAATTGGACAATTGAAAGCAAATGTTTGTTCTGATTGTTAATTTTCCGAGTGCAGACATTTGAGACAAAGAAAGTAACAGTAGTTGGATGAATTAAAAGACTATTTTCTGATTGTCCAGTCACAGCGTATGACTAAAGAAAGTGGAATAAGTTTATTCAGCAGAAACTGCTAAAGCCCATGCAACCACACAGGCCTGCCCACCACATATTAAAATTCCACAGTCAAACGACTCAATGAGAACCACATGTAAACCAGAGGGGGGTGGCTACACAACATGCATCTGGTACGACACACTAAGCTAAAAAACAAATGTTTAAAGGGTTACTGCAAAACACGCTAAACTTGATCTTAAGAACTTTACGCTTTTACAGAAATCTTGTTTATAGATCTACTCAGTTGCCCGTTATCCAAAATGGTACCGTTTTCTATCAAAATGACCGATGAACTGACAACAAGCTTGCAACGTTTTTAGCAATAAAGCACTAACAACTGTTAGAACAATAAAGTGCTTGCGTTGATTCTTTCATACTTAAAGGATTATTATTTGACAGGTAAATTGTCCTTTTAGAAGTAGAACTGCTGGTCTAGTCAAAATTCACTTCTGGTTTTGCGTTATGATTGTGTTTAGTGGAGTTAGCTTTGCTTCACGTAGCCGGTACTTTGCAGTTAGGTACAGTGTGAATATGTCTAATGTTAAATGCATATTATTCACCCTGCTTTTATATTTAGCTCAACTTTGTTGTCATGTAACACTCACTCAAAATTGATCTTAAAAACACTAACATGGTTAAATGTAAATGTAATCTTTAGAAATTCTCAAAACAAATATCCTTATTTCATACTGTACATTATAATGATACAACATGATTTTTTTTTCCAAAAAGAAGACATGAAGGCCACAATTTAAGAATGTTGCCACAACTTTTATTAAATCGTGGCCTTACTGTACTAAAATGTAATTTGAATTTTTACACAAATCATTTTCAGTGGTTTCTGTTACATATGCCTTTGATAGAGTTTAACTTGACTTGAACCCAGAACATTCCTTTAAAGCTTCTAAATGGTGTCAGACACCACTATCTCTGTGCATTCAATGAAGTTAATTAAGCACGACAAACATTCGATGTGTTAACTTTTTGTTGGGTGTGGCATGATGGGATTCTTGCTTAAATAGATTAGGAAGTGTGAAAGACAGGGGGATGGGCAAAGACTGCAACAATTCACAACAACAAAAAAACGGGGCCGTTACCACGGCTCCGATTGTAATGCGCTCACCATGGAAACCTTGTGCCTGCGCTGCAGGTAACTGAAACCCAACCCAGAACTGAATACACAAGACCCATTATCTCTATACGCCCAGGTGTGCCTTCAAACTTGAGCCATTTACTACACTAACCATACAGGTCATGAGCACAGATCCATACCTCAGTTTTACATTAGATTGTGCAATAATAGCAACTGCCGATCAGTAATTGTCCCTGTGGAGAGTCTATGTACGCATCACTGCCCTGTTTGACAGACAAATACCTGGTTGTGCACCCTAACACTACAAATACAACATCACAATGCATTATTAGCAAGTTAAAACATGCTGAGAGTATTGTGTATTGTCATCTCGTTGTAATCAGCACCTGTGACCCACAAGCTTTCGACGTGCATTCTTTATGAGATACAGAGAACAAGAAAGAGAGACTGATAGCATCAAGCGAACCCCCATGTGACCCATTAGCACCTCCCCCAGCCATCTTCCCTCTGATCAGCACTGCTGAACAAACACAAGAGCTACATGTGTGTGCTGAGTGATGAGGCAAACATATTTGCATTTGATGAATAGACAGCATTCATCTTGTCATATCAACAGCCAAAACCAATCTCTGAGGAATGTCTCTGAAACGGGTCCAATCGTTAGGCTGAGGTAGAAACCTTGGTTAAACAATAAAATGCTTGTCACCTGTGTTCGCAAAGACAAATACTGTCATCTGAAGATCATCTCAACAACCAGAACATCCATTGATCAATTTAAAAACATTAAATTACAATTGATCATCTACTTTACTTGATGAATGTCTTTGACCTTATTGTGCATGAATTTTCTGTGCATTTCAAATAAAGAAACATCTTTTGTGCTGATAACAAAGGCAGTGTGGGTATTAGGGCTGGGCGGTATGACGATATATATATCGTTACCACAGTATAAAATGTCTATCATTAGAGATTTTGCTATATAGTGTACATCGCGGTATGTAAATAGCACTATTGACATTTCAGAGTGATGAAATGCATGAATGAGAATATAAGCGGGACATGCTTGATGTTAAAAAGGGTTATAAGCACAATGTATCCTGAAAAGGAACTCGGTGCGGTGCTCTTGCTGACTGGAACACTGCCAAAGTGCGCACACAGAAAGCTGCCTCTCAGAAGGTGATCGCGAATTTAGGACGTGCTCGATGTTAAAAAGTGTTATTAGGCACAATAAGCAGTGAAAATGAACTCAATGCCGTGCACACGCTGACTTACTGTAAACAGCCGGTTATGTCTCAAGTGAAAGTAAACAGTTGGGTGAAAACGGTTTACTTTTTTGTGTATCAGTATAATGCATCCGTGCGTTTGGTCTTAAAGTGACAGCAGCCTAATATACCTAACTGTTGCTCTGCTTATGTTGCGACTGCAGTTTAATTTAGCCCAAAAGACAAGAATGAACAGCTTCCTGTGTTCCCAGTTAAAATGAAATCAGCATTGACCCTTTTTACGGCTTCTATGTTCTTGTTTTTTAGTGAATGATCAGTGCATGTTATTCCACCATTTTAATATCTTTCATTACAATGTAAATGTAACATGCTATTCTTCTAAAACATCATCAGGCAAGGAAAGTCATCACTTAGGCCACATTAATGCTAACCAATAGCCAAATAGCCATTTAGAATGTTTAGCTCAATTCTTGTTGTCCAATTTTCACAATCCAATTAGTTCCCAATGAATAAAATCAAACCCTATCCTACATTTTTTCCATATCCTGTTTCACTCAGAAATGTCACATTACAGTAGTAAAAGGCTTCCGAGTGAGATTTCACATTGTATTTAACATTTAATTGATCTGAACCTGAGACATAATGCAGAAGAATTTTCCTTGAAATAACTTAAATCCCAAACTAGTAAACATCTTATATAATTTCAGAACCAACTTTTCCAATTAGCAAAAAACAGTGCCTGTCCCTGTACCATAGTAATTCTCAGATAAATGAAGTGCTTCAGATAAATGCAGGTTTCATGCTACATAAGAAACTGCATAACCTGAAACGTGTAAGTAACTAACCTAAATGAACCTCATGAATCAGCCTTTTGTTCCACATCCTGTAGGTCCCTCCTCACTAGCCACATACCACAGGAAATAATCTTTAATGAGAGAATGAGCGGGAGTGTTCATGTTGTGGCCTCGTGAAGGCTGAACCAGGCAGCAAGTTTGGGATTTCTCAACTATGCACTTCACAACAGCCAAATATTATGAAATTGTATGATCCAGAATTTGTTTTTAAAGTTAAATGATAACTCTTGAGTTCATAAAAAGTTGAGAAAGCACAACGTGGAATGGCACAATGTGCTACAGTGCTTGTTCTAACAAATCTTTGATTTGCTTTGAAATGATTCACCTTGTTGCCAGGATGATTCATATCTAGACAGAGTAATAGCACAAGGTGTGGAAGCCACAAAGGCCATGTGAATTCTCAATACAGAGAGTCATGGCACACAAACAGTTAAAGAAAGACAAGCAAAACAATCTGCTCTTATTGAACCAATCCAAGGTGTATTGCACATGTGCCTTTGTACTAAAAATAAGATCCTTACCTTTGTGCCAACTGCAATATCGTGAACAACGCTGTAAAAGAAAACAGAAATGGAAAAGAAAAAAATCAGAGCAGGAAAACAGAAACAAAATACATGAAATTAGAAAAGGAGAAAAGAGGAACAATTCTGACCCCATGCATTTGTCTAAAATAGTCCCAATGAAACAAAAAGTAAAGAGAAAATGTTTCATGCACAGGACAGTAAATGTCTAATATGTAATTTCAGAATCTAGCCTATTTCTTTAAGCAACCAAAATATGAACTGTAATTCATATTTAAGTGTGGCTAATAAGTCTAATATTTAATTTGGTTCATGTTGGTCAGATGTTTTTCCCATTAAAGGAATAAGATTGTGTATAGACTGCGTAATCTAGTTCCTTCCCACAGATCTCCCTTAGAGCAAGAAATATGAGTGGTATTTTGGGTCAGTCTATGGTTGAAGATTAACCCCCACATCCTGTTTCACATGAACTCACAGTAAACACAATACCAGAATCTCTCCTTTGGATCAGGTCTTCAAAAAGTCCTCATATCTACAAAGCTTTTATGTTTGAAACAATGAATTGAAAAAGAAACTATCTGTGCCGAACAAATCCTGATACATTTTCCCCAAGAGGGAAAAACTTTATGCAAATGAGAGCTCAAACAAGGGGGCCCTGAGGACTGGGGTCATTTTTTCACAATACCTGGGGTGTGGTTTTAGTTTCTGTGTATCATCTTACATGGTGCATGTGCAGTGTCTGTCTGGTTCATCTTAAGTCTATCAAACAGACTCACTGGCCAATGTTTAGAGCCATTTACCATAGTAACCACAGTTTCTGCCACATTACAGTAGTTACAACAGTAATTGTTAACGCTATGTGGTAGCTATTAACCACCAGTAGGTTACTATTCAACAAATGGGGTACAAACTTGCCTGAAACTTAGTTTTCCTTATCTACAGTGTGAAATTAAATGAGTTTCAGAAAATGTTGATTGCAAAACTTATTGAACTAAATTTTCTATATTTTATTTGATTTCTTTTTTTGTTTGTTTGTTAGTTTTTATTGGGTTTGCCCATTTTTAACCCAAGATTTGCAACATTACATTCTAAATACAGTTTAAAACTCATATTTTTGCACTGTTCTAACAATAAACATTAAATTAACAACAACAAAAAAGCGGCAGTTACTGAAAACTGCGGGAAATTAAAATGACCAAGTAACTACTTGTTTTTGTGGAAACTATGGCAACCATGGCGCTTTTTGTTAGAGAAATACTGTGGTACACTGATATTTCTCTAATGAAAGTACTACGTTAAAAATGCAATCTATGGGCGGGTAAAAAAGAAAAGAAAAAACACAAAATCTGAGCTATAACATTTTAGATGGACTTACTCTAATTCTGCGTAACTTGATCCCATAGGATACAATTCAGTCTCTAGACGGCTGCACAGGGAAAAAGATGTCAATGCCATCACACAATCTAACTAATCAATTTACTCTTACTCACTTTACTAATAGTTTTCTGGTTAGAAAGACATAACTTTTAATGCTTGCTTTCCCCATTTATCCGTTTTAAATAATGTTATTCTTTACTTTTTAACTAAACTTTAATTACTGCATATACGATTCAACAAGTCCTCTCGGTGAAAATCATCCGAGCTTTGTAAAAAAAACAACAACAACAACAACAACAAAAAAACTCATTTTAAGCTGCAAAACACGGACACTGATACAAATAAAATAGGCAAACCTGGTGGAAAAAAAAACCTAAATGTGCCAAACAAAACAGCGAGCATCATACAGAAGCCTGACGCACGGGAAAACTACGGGGTTTGTTTAATAAAAACTGGTGATGAGAGCGCTCGCGCTGTCCAATCAAACAAAATATATATATATTACAGTTGATATACGTATGGTTTTACTCGTGCAATGTTTATCGCCTGGCAAATCCAACTTATTTCCATTTATGATAACGTAGCATCACTTACCCGTCCATTGCACACCGAGGAACAGCAGCTCTGATCCGCAACTTTGTTGCTTGGCTGAGTTTTCTTAAAGCGCTACAAAATGGCGGAGTCCGTTGAGCGAAGCCTCAGCGATGAGCTCGGTGATTGGTCAACCCTGGAAAACAGTGGGAGTATGAGACACGATGAGGAGTGTGATTGGATAAGACGAGTTGAAAGCAAAGGGCGGTTACAGTTTGAGGAGGGAGAAATTGCGTGTCGTGCATCCTAGTATTGTTCTGCGTGTTTGAAGAATGGACTAATCACTTATGAAACAAGTTTTCTTTTATTCAATAAATGGATGAATGTGTTATTTTGACAGTGTAATAGTAACTTACTTGATGAAATAGATAAATTATGTTTTTAATTATATATACCAATTAAAATAACATAATAGAATACACGTGATCATTCTAGTCCACAGTTTCTAATAAGTCTAAATAGCAGGTGGTAGACTGTAGACACAACAGCAGACTGAAAGTTAATCTAACTGGTTGCATGAATATTTAAGGTTGCAGTGGTAGCAGAGATCCATTATGTCTGATTAGGGATTTGATTACTGTGTTTCCACAAAATACAAAAAGATTGTGGCAAAATATATTTATGCTTATGTAAATGAAATGGATAAAGGTTTCAGTATTACCGATACAGCCAAAGTAGACCTATGATGATGATGAAGGATTTAGGGCATTTTATATATAATAACTGGCCTTTGGCCTTTTTTGTTGTTACACACTTTTAGGCACAGTCTCCTGAACAGACTCTTATTTAGCTGGATTGCTGTCAGTTAGATTTAAACGCATCAGATATCAAAGGCTCCATGATCTCCTTGATGTCTCAGAGCCTCTGCAGTGAGTCTCTTGTAACCACCTGGCTGAGGGACTTTACTGTCATTTCACTCTGTTCACAGACCAACATTAAAACAGACTAACAAATACATTTTCGGTTTGATGAAATCATCTTGTATTCATGGAAATTGAAAAGTCCTACATTAAAATTAAATGTTTTTTTTTTTTAATAACAGTTTCAATATGAACCTGCAAAATGGTTTACAAGCTTTAAATGTCTTGTCCAGAAGGAGTATGGGACAAGGAGAGCTTTGGCATCAGGTATCATCATCAATAATTACCTGTTTGTCACACTCAGGAAATTACTTTTTCCCCTGTGCCGTAGGAGACGCACCTGCTTAAAGCTAAATAATAGATAGGGGGCTGCAACAGAAACTGAGACTCATTGTCTCCAAGGTAGCCAAATAAATCATCACATGATCTGGCCAGGTAAATAATAGACCAGAGCAGAGGCCGAGCAATCAGTTAGGCCTTAATATTACAGTAACTTTACATTAAAGTGGTTTACAAGAAAAGCTTTATAAAGTTATTTATGTTTATAGAAACAGCTATTTATATTTACTTGCTTACAGAAACAATGCACCAAAGTTAAAGGGATAGTTCACCCAAAAATGAAAATTCTCTCAAGTATGTATGAATTTCTGTCTTCTGTTGAACACAAAAGAAGATATTTTGTAGAATATGGGTTACCAAAAAGTTGATGGGTCCCATTGACTTCCATAGAAAGGAATAAAAATACTATAGAAGTCAATGTTCCCATCAACTTTTCGGTTTCCAATATTCTTCAAAACATCTTCTTTTGTGTTCAGCAGAAGACAGAAATTCATACAGGTTTGGAACAATTCGAGAGCGAGTAAATGATGACAGAATTTTATTTTTTATTTTTTTGGGGTGAACTATCCTTTTAAGTGTTACATGTTTATATTACAGTGTTGTACATTAAAAGTTTTATAAATTTATTTACATTTACAAATTTCCATTACAGTGATGTACAGGATAGATATTTAAGTTATTTGTATGTTTTCAGAAACACCTTCAAAGTCATTTAAATTTACATGTTTACATTGATCTGCATTGATACAGTGTTCATGTAAACATAAATAACTTTATAAAGCTTTATCTGCACCTATTTACATGCTTACATTTATCTACATAGTTACATTAGTCCTTTGATGTATCCCCCAACAACAACTTTAATCCTTTGCCCATGCTTGTAACAAAGGGCCATTCTGGTAGTTTATAAGGAGGCAAGCGACAGTGTATAGCTGGTTGATGGTCCTGGTGATGGAGTGAGGGATGACTGTATCAAACAGCTTGTGTTGCTTCACTCTGCAGATGAGGTGCTCAATGTAAACCCTCAGCAGAGCAATGGATCGAGTCTCCCTCACCTCATTAGCTGGCAACTCTTCCTGCTTTATCAGGTAAGCAGGTCTGTAAACTTTGCATGGTACACAGTCATCTACAAGAAAACCTTTGTTGACCATAATGGCCATTCCAGGTTTCAGTAGAGACACAATCCCAGACTGCTTCAGTAGTTCTTTGTCACTGACAGATCCTCCACACAAAGATGACACAAAAGTGACTGCACCATGAGGTGCCATCCCAATTAACCCCTTGAAGGTGCAATGGGACCCTTCGCCTTCACGCATGAGAGAGGATGGTGTTTGGCAACGCAGCTCGGTGCAGTCAATCACTACTTGTGTGTCTCGGTAGTCCTGGAATTCCTTTGGCATTTGAGCCTTGACCGCCTCCGCAGACATCCAGATGCGCACAGATCCAAGAATGGTGTACAGGAAATTGGCCCATGTTGTAATTATTTGACTCACGTTGGACTGATGGATGTTGAATCTGTGGCCCAGATCCCTCTCTGTTAGACCAACTGAGAGATGGACCATGAAGAGAAAAAACTCATCTATGGGCTGCAGGGACTGATACTGTTAAAATAACAAAATTGGAAAAGTTTTAATAATGTGAATGCCTTTATAGAGAAAGTAACATTAGTAACATTCCAATTTCTTTCTATTCCCCCTACATAACATGTATGTAATTTATAGTGTAATAAATTATAGATTATATTATTCTTATATTCATATTTTGTAAAATTGCAAAATGCATAAATTAATTATTTACAGATGCACTGCCTGATGCTCCATCTTCACTCTTTGTTGTAGCTTTCCTTGCTCTGGTCAAACGAACCATGTTGTGGGATGCAGGCTCAATCAGTCTCCAGAACGCCATCAAGTGGTTGTAAGTCGCAAACCTGCATGAGATGTGAGACATGTTTGAGATAATATATACCAACAAACGTAATGCACAACCTAGCTCAGTTTTTGTTAAGAGCCTATTGTAAGTTACTTGTGAAAATGTGAGGCTTTATGGACTATAAATCCTTGTGGAAAAATAAGTATTTATTATGGAAATAATATACTTTGAAAGAATATACTTGCATACAAACTGAATGTAATATTTTTGGGATACTTAACTGCACGTTATTTACAATTAAAAGAAAATGCATTTAAAATAAATTTAAACTATATTACAATAAGTTGAACTTAAGAGTACCTACTTAAATAGGACTTGAGTACATTTTTGTATGTCATATTAGAATGTAAAATATAGTTAAAGTGTACTGCAGAATTTACTGAAAGCATTTACGGTAAACTAAAAAAAAAATATATACATTAATGTGATTTCTATTGAAAAGTGTGTGGCATGCATTTAAATATATTTTAAATTGCACATTTGTAATGAAGTTGCAATTTAGTATATTTAAAATGTTTAAAAATATATATATATATGAACTTTAAATGTAATATCAAATTACACATTACAGTTCAAATTAAAATCAAGTGCTTTACGTGTGCTTTACTATGTTAGTCAACATCAAAATAAATGTACTTTTTTAAAGTAAAAAAAAAATGACATTACAAAAAGCACTTTTTTTTGTGTGTACTTAAGTGTTTTAAGAAACGTCATCAGTGTTGGGTAAGTTACTGTAATAAAAGTAATTACTTACTAGCTGCTACATTTTCAACAGTGTAATTACATTACTGTACTAATTACTCTCTCTAAAAAGTATTGCATTACTTATTGCTAATTACTTTCTAAATCCCATATCTACCTCAACCAGTTGAACAATACAAGGACAGACACAAAACTGCTCTTTTAATTCTTCCAAATATATAATATAAAGTTGCATTATTCTTGAACTGACCAAAGTATTTAACGGGAAAAGGTTAAATTAAAAACATACATTTTAACATTAGACGTAAAATTTTTATGTTAGATCCACTATTGTTTTATATAAAATTATTCTAAAGTCTATACAGTATTTAATGCAATTACATCAAAAGTAACTGTAAATTACAAAAAGTAATTAAATTACAGTAATTACTTAGTAATGCATTTCATGCATGTCATGAAAGTGTACTCTTTGAGAAACGTTAAGTGACATATTATTTCATTAATATTATATTATCTGGAAGAACAGTTTTTTTTTTAATTATTTGATGTTAAGTACACTTCAAGTGCAGAATCAATACAAACTTTTTTCACAAGAGAATAAAATACTTAAATGAAAGTAAAGAACAAAAGAGTAGTTTTAGGCAATCAGATGACCAATGCTACAATGTGTTCAATAATATGTGACCCTGGACCACAAAACCAGTCTTAAGTTGCACGGGTATATTTGTAGCAATAGCCAACAATACATTGTATGGGTCAAAATTATAGATTTTTCTTTTATGCCAAAAATCATTAGGATATTTAGTAAAGATCACGCTCCACGAAGATATTTTCCTACCATAAATATATCAAAAATTGTGTCCTCATAAATCATGAAAACAAGCACACACACACACGTCTGGTTCACTATCCTTGTTAAGACTCTCCATAGACTTAATGATTTTTATACTGTACAAACTGTATATTCTATCCCCCTACACTAACCCTACCCCTAAACCTACCCATCACAGAAAACTTTCATCATTTTTACATTTTCAAAGAAAATAAATAAAATCATTTAGTATGTTTATTAATCCATTTCCCCCATGGGGACTGCTGGCTGGTCCCCACAATGTAGGTGATTTCAGGTTTTACTATCCTTGTTGGATGTAAATATGGTGTTTATATTACACCACAATGTAATATAAACCTGCACACACACACACACACACACGTGTATATATAGGACTGGTGCTACAGAGGTTGAAAGATTTGTAGCACAGCCCTATAAATATGTCAAAAATGTATTTTTGTGAGTGGATATACAAGGACTTCATTTGGACAACTTTAAAGGCGATTTTCTCAATATTTTGATTTTCTTGCACCCTCAGATTCCAGATTTTCAAATAGTTGTATCTCGGCCAAATATTGTCCTATCCTAATCTTATGACTGGTTTTGTGGTCCAGGGTCACATATATTATGCTGTTTACGTTTTAGAGTTTACCTAGTGTAAAACATTATGTCATCGTCAGATGCAGCAAATCTCCCCAAACAAAATCTCTGAAGGACAGACAACTCTGCCACCTGCCTCCTCAGGAACTCCACCTCCTTTCGGAGATCTTCGGTCTGATCCAAAGCCAGATCAGCCTGGACTGGAGATGAGCAATAATCATGATCCTGATGCGGTAAGTCCGTAGTCAAAGGATCTTCTTTTAAATGAGTGGAAACTTTTTTCTTCTTCCATAACCCGGTGCGCTTTGATGCTGGGGTGGAACAGCTGTTCCATTGGAACAACGTGGGCACAGCGCCCTTCTTCAGCAGTCTGCGTGCTGTAGGAGTCGATGGTTCAATCAAAGCATCACTCTTGAAGTGACGACTGCAGACTCTTGTGTTAGGACTAACTCTAAAATCCTCACGCCGGACATTGCGAAGCCACTTTTTCCGTGTTTCTTCATCCAATGGGAAACTATGGAAACTTATCACAGAATTAAACCTTGAGGACATTTTACAGAACGGGACACAACAATATCGAGACGATGCACCTTCACGCCGAAGGTATTTAAAGCTTTTTGAACTCATCACTAAAACGTTATATTTTAAAATAATATACTAAAATTGTGTGTTGGCAATATATGTATAATGTAATGATATAAATTTGTTTGTGATCGAGAGTTAACTGAAATATGTCAAAAAAAGTTGTGACCACAGTTTGCTATCAGTGAACACTATACCGGAAGCTCGTGTAGACACTGAAAATTTAGCGGAAATACGTAGGCAGTAAGCATATGGCAAGCCGTTTTAGCATTTAATAATTGCTGGCTCTAGCAGTCGTAATTTAGTTTTGAATAGACACAATTGTTAATTAAAGTAACCCAGCAAGTTGGGTTGCACACTTTAACCCAATGTCAGCTCATATTGAATAAAAGCTGGGCTAATTTCACCTCATATATGGTTATTAGCCTAATTCCTTTTTTCTTGCAGCAAATGTTATATATTAAATATTATAAATTTAATATATATAACTTATTTAGTTTTTAAAATGAANTTAAATATTATATATTTAATATTTATAACTTATTTAGTTTTTAAAATGAAGAAACCAAAAAGAAAGTTAATTAATTAATTTGTCTTTAATACTTCTTGAGTTACAGGCATGCAAACTTGAGGCAAAAAAACAAAACAAAACAAAAAACACAAGAAGTGCTTTTTGCCATTTTTTAACTGTCACTGTTATAATGAAACAAACATTGCTAAAGTCCACAGATTTTACTAATAGACTAACCAATCTGTGTAAAAATAAAATAATGATGCTGCCATACACCCCTCTAAACCCTCATAACCCCTCTGGAGCCGATCGAGATTTCACTTCGAGGGGGTTGGGAAGTTAGTGTTTTTAATTAAAGATTACAAGGACACATGAATAAAAAAATAAAAATGTGCACGGATATATATATATATAAACCCTGTAATCTATATAAAAAGAATTGATTTGAATCATCTCAAAATTAGGATTACAGATATCTCTCATTCTGACTAGTCAAATTATAAATATAACTCATCAAAATACGATTGAAACTATCTAAAATATATAGATCCATGAATAAAATCAAACCAGAGTTTTATATTCCAGTACCACTTGCCATAGTAGGTCACGCATAGACGATTAGGTGACACCATGTGGCAGCTGTTGGACATTACAGATAAAACGCATCTGAACTGTATTCATTCAGTTTATCCAGTTAAAAACTTTTTAACACACACACACACACAAACACACAGGTTTGTTTTACTATCTTGGTGAGGACATCCCATAGGCGTAATGGTTTTTATACTGAACAAACTGTAAATTCTATCCCCCTACACTACCCCTACTCCTAAACCTACCCATCACAGAAAACATTCTGCATTTTTACATTTTTAATAAAACATTGTTTAGTATGATTTAAAGCTATTTTAAATATGAGGACTCATGAAATGTCCTCATAAAACATGTTTATGTTATAATACCAGTGTAATACCCATGTCATTATACAAATTTGTGTCCTCATAAATCATGAAAACAAGCACACACACACGTCTGGTTCACTATCCTTTTTGGGACTCTCCATAGACGTAATGATTTTTATACTTTATACTGTACAAACTGTATATTCTATCCCCCTGCACTAACCCTACCCCTAAACCTACCCATCACAGAAAACTTTCATCATTTTTACATTTTCAAAAAAAAAAAAAAAAATCATTTAGTATGTTTATTAATCCATTTCCCCCATGAGGACTGCTGGCTGGTCCCCACAATGTAGGTGATTTCAGGTTTTACTATCCTTGTGGGGACCACAATGTAATATAAACCTGTACACACACACACACACACGTATAAATAGGACTGGTGCTACAGAGGTTGAAGGATTTGTAGCACAGCCCACGCAATTGTAACACAAGTCTAAAACGTCTGTTACCATCTCTGAAAGCAACCAGTATTATTTTATAGTATTCTATACCATGATAAAGGCTATGTTGATTATCATTGCATTATAAATATACTTTATTCTCATGAAAATACCTATGTCTAGAAGAACACAGATAATCCATATATTGTCTCAATCATATGTTTATTGTCTTAATGTTTCATTAGCAGTGCTGAGTAGATTATTTACAATTTGTTGTATGTTACTGATTCCAAATTACATGAAAAAAAATTGTAGTATAGTAATTTTTTTTAAAGCAAGCGGTTAGCAGTACCAATGAAGATTTGTTAGAACACATGAACTCTATATTGATGAATCCTCAGAGAAACTGAAAAAAAGAATCCCTACTCTGAACCAAACTGGAGGGAAAAAATTCAAAAAGTTAACTGCAGAACCCCCTGCCCATGCTGTTACAAAAACTATGGCCCATTTGGGAACAGCATGACTGAGCAGCCAACCAAGGAGCAATAAGCTCTTTAAATTAAAGTTTATTGAGAAAAGTGAAAGTACGTGACATGTAGCCAAGTATGGTATCCCATACTTGGAATTTGTGCTCTGTATTTCCCCCATCTAAGTGCACACACACAGCAGTGAGTATTGAACACACACACACAGAGCAGTGGGCAGCCATTGGGGGTTAGGTGCCTTGCTCAAGGGCACCTCAGTTGTGGGTAAAAAGAGTGGAAGAGAGTGCTTGTTCATTCACTCCCCCCACCTACATTTCCTGCCGGTATTGAGACTCGAACCCATGATCTTCAGTTTACAAGTCGACTCTCTAACCATAAGGCCACAACTGCCCATAACACAGACAGGAAGCACAGACTATTTATTGGTGCAATATACACCATCTGTAATGTTGTTCTCTAACAATTAAATCATATTTAACAATATAGATATCCAGTAGAAATATATGGAGGCCCTTAAAGGGTTAGTTCTCGCTAAAATGAAAATTAAGTCATCATTTACTCACTCTGGTGTTGTTCTAATGCTGTATACCCTTCTCTCTTTTCCGGACCACAAAAGGAGAATTTAAAAAAAACATTTCTTACATCCATATAATGAATAGCGACCAGGTGAAGAAGTTATCACGTTCACATCTGTCAACTGTCATTCTGACTTTCATCTGACAACCAGAGTTCTGGGCTGGAGATATTTAACTAAGTGAGAAAGTACAAGGATACTTTTTTGAGATTTCTAAGCATTGTATTTCTGTTGCGTTTTATTCATCTTGATTTCTCACAACTTTTGTGCTTTTTCTGGATAAGGCGAAATGAACTGCAGTGCTAATAGGGTCTCACGAATGTGTATGTCGCATAGCTTTGCACAGAAGACCAAAGGTCAAGGTCAGGATTTTTTGTTAAATAATACATGCAATTTCGATTTGTTTTTACCAAACCCTATCATATGCCCACAGAACATGTGAGATGCTAGATGTGATACTTTTGCATCTTTTTTTTTTTTTTAAAGATTGATGCTGGTCTCTATTCACTGCCATTATATGGACAAGCATGAGTGGGACATTTTTTTTAATTTCTCCTTTTGTGGTCTGAAAAAGAAAGAATGACATACAGCATTAAAACAACACCAGGGTGAGTAAATGATTTTTACTGAATTAATTTTAATTTTAGGTTGAATAATCCCTTTAAGGCACATGGGAAATTGGGGAAAAATGTATTTCAATGCATTTGCATTCGCTTGCAAAGCTTTTGTGACATAAGGTGGGAGGAAAAACTATATTTTTTCATGGAATGCAAACGCAATAGCAAAAGCATTAAAATATAATTTTATCATATATTTTAAATCACCATATATCATTAGGGGCTCTGTAGTAATGAATCAAAATGAATTACAACAGACACATTTTCATGTTCTCAGGCTCCATGTTCTCTGCCACTTAGATAACTGAAAAACAAAAATAAGCAGCTGTTACTCCACATGATCTGAGAAGAAACCACCAAAGATTCTCTTGTTGTTTTTTTATCAGCAGGTTTACTTACATGATCGGGACGACACTAATGTAACTAATGGCGCAGGAGAGGAGGAAACAGAAGCCACTGAACCAGCCGAGAGTTAGTGGGTAAATGGAGGTGAAAAAGACATTAGACAAGAGATCAGTCACAGCCAGAACCAGCTGGAGAAGCCCAAAGACTCGCCCTGCCAAGAGATACAGGAGAGGACTCTCATGAAGCATCAAATAACATGCATCACAACCTCAAATATATGGCTTGTACTTAGATTAAGCACATTCTAAGTGACTTCCACATACAGTCTGATATAATAGCAGTCTTTAGTTTTTGTTTCTGTTTAGTTGCGACTTTACCATATTGCTGAGGAGGCAGATTCTTGGACAGCATAGCTCGGAGAGTTGGCATGGGAACGCAGGCAAACATCATGATTCCTCTAGCTGTTTAAAACAACACATCTCAATGCATATTTTAGTAACATATACTAAAACCTTAACAGTTTTAAACTGATGAGCCTTTAAGCATTTTGCCTTAATGAATGTAAAGGAGTGTCTTTTTCAAATTGCCAATGCTGTTCACTGTTTCACAAGCGAACAGGTTTAGTAGTAGTAACAGGAATAAAGTAGTTTTCGGTGGTTCAAAAAATTGTAGGTTTACTCTTGTTTGCGGTTCACAAAGTCTATGGCAGTGGTTGTCAACCTTTTAAGGTGCGGTCACATTAGCAAAATTTCAGCAAAATTTTTAGGGGCAGTTGTCTATTGTTAAAGGTGCAGTAAGCGATTTCTGAGCAACTTTGAAAGTGGATTGGGCAGAGCACCAAAAAACACTAGTAGCCAATCAGCAGTAAGGGGTGTGTTCACTCATTCGGGGGGAGGTGCCTGTGTTGCATAGCTTGCTTGTGAATTTGGGGGTGGGGCTATCAGGATGGGGTGTGGTCTTTCTGGGTAGGGGCGTGTTTGTTTTGGTGATTTCAAATATCAACAGATTTTCTCAGAAATCGCTTACTGCACCTTTAATGGTGTAATGATGTATGTAGCACATCTCATACAGAAGTAACTATAAAACAAAGCAGCTTTCTGATGGTTATCGAGGTGAATCTGTGTGACCAACTTGAACTTGTTGTGAAATCTGTGTGGGTAAATATTTTTCCCTCTTGCAAAATTTGCAATTGTGTGGATTCCTATCGAAATTACTGGATTTCGCCTGCAAAAAATTTGCAGAACTGATCTTTAAACTTCAAGGCCCCCATTGTCCACATTAATATTCAAAGGTCCCATGATTTTTCCTGTTGTTTACTGGATAGTCACAATTTCTATCTGATTAAATCTATTAGAGCTTGGCATAACTAAAAATGTAATGTAGAAATGCTTCCTGAGCAAAAATCAGCATGTTAGAATCATTTCTGAAGGATCAGTTGACGCTGAAGACTGGATGACTACTGAAAATTCAGCGTTGTCATCCCAGGAATGTAATGTAATGTACATTTTAAAAGACATATACCATATTGTTAATCAAATAAATGCAGCCTTGGTGAACATAAGTGACTTCTTTCAAAACATTAAAAAAAAAATTTAATTATTCCAAATTTCTGATTGAATAGAAGGTTTTTTAAGACCCTGATTTTTCAAAGAAAAAAGGTGTGAATTTAAAAAAAACAAAAAGAAAGAAATATCTTTACTTTTAGTTGTTAAGCTTATTTTAATGCATGTTTTGTCTTGTTTTAAATCATTTTAAGTAATCTTGAGGCCCCTTTGAAAGTTTGCTGAGGCCCCCCAGTGGGCCCTGACTATCTGGTTGAGAACTAAAGTTATTACTGGACACCTATTTCAGTGATGTCTGTCACATTTAATATTTATTATTCTAAAATAAATGACCCAGAGCACCTTTAAATGACTGTGACAAGGGGAGTGTGGCAAAGTGGAGCCGGCTACGAGACAGCAGTTTAGAAAATTAGCAGTACGAAAGTAGGCCAAGTGTGTGATGACTAACACCGTCTCTCATTTCAGTAACTGCCGTTATTACTACCTGGCTGAGGCCAGAGATAGACCTACCTATTGTATCACCCTGACTGGCTGTATACCAAAAAGCCTATATTTAAGTTGTGCTTAGCTTATTATTATTTATTGAATAAAAGAGTTATTTTCACCATCCCAGACTTATTTAACTTAAAGGGATAGTTCACCCTTAAATGAAAATTCTGTCATCATTTACTCATGAATTTCTTTCTTCTGCTAAACACAAAATAAGATATTTTGAAGAATGCCAGCAACTAAACAGTTGATGGGCCCCATTGACTTCCATAGTATGGAGTAAAAAAAAACACAAGGGAAGTCAGTGGGGCCCATCAACTGTTTAGTTACCGACATTCTTCAAAATATCTTCTTTTGTGTTTAGCAGAAGAAAGAAATTCATATAGGTTTGGAACAAGTTTAGGGTGAGTAAATGATGACAGAATTTTCATTTTTGGGGGAACTACCCCTTTAAGACCAACTTACCCAGGAAGTAGACCCAGCTTTCTATTGCAAATGCCATGATTGCCATCCCCGTGCAGTTGGACACAATACCCAGAAGAGTGAGGGCTGTGTCCCCCAACACATTGAACAGAATCAGAACCCCTAAGAAGCTACTGAGGTACATGGCGCTGGTGGCGGCCCTGCCATATCCTGCCCACACTGAGTCCCAGCTCAGAGGGGGCTTCAGTACAAACAGCTGGAGCACATTTTCTGATCCGACCATGCCTAACATGAATAGCACCATGGCTGTCATCAGCATGCCTATGGAGACTCGAGCCATGGTGTTCCCACTTTCGGATTCAGTCAGCAACGGCTCTCCCTCGGATAAGGAACATCTCGAGTCAGAGAGGGCAAACACAGTGTACAGTAGTGCCACAACACTAACCAGAATTGCTGTCAGGAGGAGAATTGATGGTCCCATCTGGTACAGATATCCAGACAGGAGACCTCCCACAACCCCTGCGACCCCAAAACAGAAGTCTACGATGTTGAGTTTAAGAGTGCGTTTGCCCTGCTCCGAACTCAGAGACGCCAGAGCAGCCACCCCAGCCCAGAACATTGGCCCACCTCCACACAAACCATGCAGCAAAGAGCCCAAGTAGAGAAACTCCAGAGGAACCTCACAGTACATGAAGATGACAAGCATAAACATGCCCAAAACTGAACCCATTTGAGAGGCCACCAGGAAGAATTTAGGTCCATGGCGGTCTGCCATGCGGCTCAGTGGTATAATGGACAACATGGCCGCCACAGAGGATAACACACTCTGAATAAGAAGAAAGCGTGAGGATAACGCCTGTGCTTGATCAGTGTCTCCTAGTGCTGCCCTCAGCGACTGGTTGTACACGGTCTGTGTGAGGGCCATATCAAAGAAGGACGTCCCCAGTTTATTGATGACAACCACGGGCTCCACTAAAGTCAGAATGGGCCCCATTTGATTGGCAGACTGGGAGCTTGAGGCTGTGATGCTTAACCTTTAAGACAAAAGATAAGTCTTATATATAGTGCTGTCAATCTATTTAAAAAGAAACTAATTAATCACTCATTTTTTTCTGTAATTAATCATGATTAATCAAGTTTTTTGTCTCAAAATTCTACAGATGTAATGAGCAATCGTAGCAATTCAACATTACAGTATAACTGAAAGCTATGATTTTTAACATTAAATAGGCTTTAAAAAATATAACAACTTTTTAAATTTAAGTGAACAAAACAATCTTCACATAAAAACATTATAATAAATGTCACATTTAGTTATTCTTTTTGTTGCTTTGAGCCATGTAACCTTGTATTTTAATAAATATGTTATGGCATCAACATTTTACATACCAGTTAAATTTCTTGATTCCAATATTTATACCACAATAAAAAATATTGGCCTAACTACTATAAAGTTCAAACATTTTTAAAGACAAGTAAACAGTCAGTAATAAAAATGAGTACATAACAAATTACAAGCAATAGCACAAACTAGAGGAGTAAACTTTAAACTTTGATGTTTAAAAAGCTTAAAGTTTGAAGCAGTTTTAAGTTGCTGGGTGTTTGCTAGGCTGTTCTGGGGGGTTGTTAGGTGGTTGCTAGCGTGTTGTGGATGGTTGCTATGCAGTTGCTAAGGTTTTCTGGGTGGTTGCTAGGCGTTTGCTAGGGTGTTGTGGATGGTTGCTAGGTGCCTACGCTCAGAAAAGTAACATGTATAATTTGACAACATCACTTCAGCAGCGGTCTGGATGCCAGTGGTTTGCACTAATATTTTTCAATAGACTTGAAAGTCCTTGAAATCAAAATGGACAACTCTTGTTTTTTATGTAAAATTGCAGTATTTATTATGAATCTATTATCACATCATGATTTTTTTTTATTCACATAGCTTGTAATCTTTAATCAAAATAATTTCCCCTCCAACTTGCAGCGTCAAATTATATTGATTAAAGATTTTTCAGCGCAAGTGAGGGACAACCTGACACTCACATAAGATCGCAAGTGACAATGATCCAATCAATTCCCAAAGGACAAAATCAAGCCCATCCCTACATTTGTTCTTGTATGAGAAGCTGTTTCACTTGGATATACATGACACTAGATAAGAAAAACTATCGTAAAAGTTTCATTCCGACTTTAAAGCTATACAGAAGTTATTCAGTCAAGAGCAGTGAGTGATTTTCTTTAGTTCTTTGATCTATGTAACTTTTGGTTAATATAATTTATTTTTTGCTGAGTATTTGATGCTTAATAATGAGAAAAACACGTTAGTACTTTTATTATGTTTTGTCTGCACTTTGAAAGATTGCAATGATATGCACACCATTCTGGTATAAGTAAATACTAGGTGCACTAATTTCTTTGTTATTGATTCAGCCTTGTCAAGTACTCCGGCCGTTGTTTTTCCTTGCTTTTCTGAAATAAACAAACTAGAACTTTCACTAATGTTGACTAACATTAACATTAATGACTGCAGTATATTAAGCTGCTGTCACTTTAAAACCTGTTGCAACATGACGCAGATCTGACACACATTTGATTTTCTCCTAAATCTTTTTGTTTATTTAAGACTTTTTTTTAAAATATATATATGAATGCATTCTCAAAATATTCTCAAATCAAATATTTACATTTTTAGCAAGTAAAAGGTCCCTTTTAGTATAATTGTAAAAATGTCCAACTTCAAGTTGTAGTAGTCTTTTTGCTCTACAATCTTTTCTGATTTCTTTCTATATATATATATATATATACATATATGCAGTATATGTTGTCTTCACATGGTCCAAAGATTAAGATTGATCATTGTCTAGATCAAAATTATAAATGTTGAATAAAATGTCAAATCACTAATTATTCATTACACATAATGTAACACGTTATGCAGTAACACTCATGCATTGAAATGCTAGTACGGGCTAATACGAAAATTAATTTAAAAATACACAACGCATACTCACAGGATTTTATCCACTGGAAGTGGATTTTAATTGATGTGAAAGTGTGGAAAGCCCCGCTGGCATTGAACTGCGTTTAAGGCAGGATTGAAGCTGTGTGATTGAAGTGAAAATGATTTTAAAAGGAAACTTGTTGTTGCTTGTAAATGCATCCACCATGAGATTCCCTCAATTTCACCTCCGAGAGCATAAAAACAAATTGTGGTAACCAATACACAGGGGTTTAGAGGTGGTTTTGAGTCTTGTATAGCTTCTGTGGCTTTATTTAATCGGTTCTGCTTACCAAACAATTAAGCAAATTACATTGCAAGCATTTTCTTAAAAAAATCATGTGTTAATAGAGTTTATTCACTAGAGGGCGCTGTAGTGCCATAGTCATACATGTGCTGGCATTCAAAGAAACAACAGCAGCAACAACAGAACACCATATTAACTTGAATGAATTTAACAGAAATATTGCACTTAGGTATTCATTAGAGATACTGGAGCCTGAAACCAGAAAAGATTGTTCTGCAGGTATGTCAGATTTTGACAGTGCTTAATTAGTGGAATGAGAACATTGGTGGAACTTGTTAACATAGAAGTTAGTTAGCAAACAAGTCAAGACACTTAGACAGCTTAACTAATATATACTTACAAAGTCAGTCATTATTTATGTTGAAAAAAAAAATAATACTGTGATTGGAAAACAGACTAAGCTAATGTATAAAGCCCTATTTCCTTATTCTTTTCCATTATGTTAAAAGTATACTAGAAAAAAAAATTCTCAATTAGTATAATCTATTTTTCATCTCTCTTTCGCTCTCTTAAAATAAATTTTTTTCATAGTACCACTGGTTGGGAATCACTCTCCAGACCCTTGAAACTTGTAGCATATCTTATATTCTACAAAATTGTAATAAATATTTGTCTAAATGAAACATCTCTACTAAATACAAGCATTTTATTATATATTTTGTATATTAGTGTATTATCATTATTGATATTATTATTGCATTAACAACACAGTTAAGTTAATTTTAATATACCAGACTAAACAAAACTTCTGAGTGATGATGACATAACTTAAAGTAGATTGTATATTTTCTTTCTTTAAAAAAAGAGAGTTCTCATATCAGCTTTACAATGCTTCAAAAATCTCTAGAGCAACTTTTCGAATCTTCAAATTTCAATACAAAAAGAATCTTCTATTGATATTTTACATTTTTTAGTGAAAAGCAAGATTCAACATTAATTTCAAAACAGAGACCATTTTGTTTGATCAACAGGTTTGTGTGTGTTAATGAGTTCATGTCGAGGCACAGGTTGTTCTTTTTTTTATTCCTTATGTAAATAGCAAGCTGGCCTGTCTATTTAAGCACTGACTATTTGAACATTAATAATCTTTTTTTTTATTTTTTATAAATGTGTATTTTAATAAGAATATTGGATGATAGTTAAATGTTATTACATGGCATAGAAATAGATAAAGAAAGTTTTCATTATCGAATTTGCTAGAGCTTCTCTGCAAAAGCGAATGAATTCAATTCACCCCAAGCAGGCAAGATGCTCTCCACACCTACACTATTTCCACCACGCCAGTCGGTTCTAAACAGCCAGTTAAACTGTGAATGACATGTCCATGTTTTGTGTTCATTGACTATATGGTGAGATGGCGCAAGTAGTGTCTGTAAGTGCAATATGGTATTAAAACTAGTCCATTGAGTCATTCTTGTCTGAAGATGATTTCAGGTGTGCATCCTATGTTATGTCAATGCTGATTCATTAGCTCTCCTGGTTGGCGTACATGCCCGCCTCCCACTGCAGGGCTCGTTGGTTTTTATGCCTTGTTACACGGGTGGCCTCTACGACCTGCAGAGAAACCACAGTTACACAACATGATCAAACTGGATCTGTTTCAAAATCCAACAGAGTGCACTAGACATAGAAAACCTCATCTCACCTCATTGTTTATGGCATCAACAGGTTGGATCCCAGCATACTAAGAGACAATGAAGAAAGAAAAATGTATAAAGAGAAAAATCTAAATCGTCTCTAAATCCATTTTTAAAACCGTACCTACTGTATATGTGTATATAACTCTATATATATTATATTATTCAAAGGTGTGTGACTTTTTTCTTCTGTGGATTTGGAGTGACATTAAGGTGATTAAATGATGGCACATTTTCATTTTTACTTGGGAGCTTTGTGATATCAAACTGTGTTGTTGAAAGAAGCATGTTAAATATTAAATTCAGCAGAGTTCACTCACTGCACTTTCTTCCAACTTCAGTTTGGAACGTCTGTCCTCAAAGTCCTTTAGCAATGTCTCAGTCAGACCTTTCTGGGAAAGAGGTGATGACACATCAGCAGGTGTGCTCAAGGGCTTTATGGGGGTTACCCGGGAAACAGTTGGGGACATGGGTTTTGGGCTTCCCCATGGCTGGGGTGTGAAAATTGACATAGAGGGCAGTCTAGAACTGGGTCGTGGTGTGGACAATTGTAGACTTTTATCTGAAGAGATAAAGAAAAATGAGATTATGATTATGATTCATTCACCTACTTATATGAGTCATTCGTTTCCTCATTCCTTTTCTGTGGATTACTGTTAAAATGTTAGAATACTGTTAATCACTATGCATTTGAAACAGATACTTCTAAACATACTATATATCTGTTAAAATGTAGTCTTAATTTCATTATGGATACAGATTCTGAACTGATAAGTGTACTGTAACCTCGGCCTGACATGAATCCTTTATATGTAGAGGGCCAAGTACCAGCTCAAATTATATTGGAAAACAAGACATAGCATGTATGCATTTGATCGTCTGAAAAACAGTCTTTAACTTGAAATGTGCATTTACATCCGTAAGTAAATGATTAATCATTTTTCAGTGAAGCAGAATGCCATGTTATGTCCAAAGTTCAGAAACTAAGTTGGCAATTCTTTCTCATTCCTTCGTGCTGCTGACATCCATAAACATTTAACACTTAAGTTAATCAGTTAGCTATAAACAAGAAAGTTATGAAATTCATTTGCCTAAAACATTGTACAGAATAATAAGACAACAGACAAAAGTGTCTGTAAGCAATCCCCCTTTACCCATTTGCTATGTTTATGTTTGCCATGTATTGAGTGCAGTGAGACTGACCAGTTTTACCTGCCATGGATAATTGAGAGACAGAGGAAATGTCCAGACTCCAGGAATGAGGGTAACTGTAACCAGTCTTCTTTTCTGGAAATACAGAATCCACTTCTGCCATGTCCCCATGTTGAGTTTGTGGCGAGAATATGGTTTCCTCAGTACTATTTAATGGAGACCTGGGTTCAGAGGAAGTAGGCACTGGAGTTATGGGTGCTGAGGTGGGTACTGAGAAAGACTCTCTCAGCACTTGGAGCTCTTGTTCTCGCCTGAGGTCCTCTTCAATTTCCTGGCGGATGCTGTCTGGGGCGTTCTGCATTTTGGGGCTCCAGTTGGTACGCTCAAGGTGAGGAGTGTACCAACTTCTTTTTGCAGGATCCAGTGGGGACGGAATATTTGGAGAGTCTAATCTGTTCTTTCCTAACATGCTGTTGTTGTTTTCTGCAATCCATGATGGCTCTTTTTTTGTTCTGAGGTTATTGGTTTGGCTGTCAACACCATTTTCTTTATAAACTCTTACTTTAGAATGGTTGTTTTCCTCGGAATATGCACTTATTTGGGATTTGTTTCCAAAAATGCTGCTGTCAGTGTTTATCTGAAGCATAGATTCATCAGGATGTCGATGAGGACAGCAAGGTGAAAGAACCTCCTTTGAGTCTGAGATGTCACCTTCCTCTACTAGTACAGGTTGCTCTGTAATCCACATGTCATTTGCAGAGCCTGCTCTTTGCTCTACATCAATTGAGGGACTTTCTATTAAACTCGTCCTCAAAGATGTGATTAGAATTTCATCAGGTTGTGACTCAAATGGCTTCTTGTCCTGTACTTGGTTCTCTCGACTATGGTGGCTTGAAACACTTTGTGGGTTCTGTCGCTTTTTCTCAAGTTCAAGCTCTCTCTGAATAAGGAAACTCACTCTGTTTGTTTCTTTGGCTTTTGCAGCTTTCACCGGTGGAGACGACAGGGTCAGAATTGGCTTTGTCCTAATCTCCACCATCTCCGAACTGTCTGTGCGCAAGATACCCCTTGATCGCCGTAGACTCTCTTCACGTTGTTGGGAAATTCTGATTTCCCTTTGAATGGGAGTCTCCTCTGCACTAAGCATTGTCAAGCTACTTCCCATCTCTGAAATGGAAGGTTCGTCTGAAATATTCCCATTACTGGTGTAGCCTCCACTTCGGTCACCAAGACCAGAGTTAACATCATCTATTGCACCACTCAGAACTCCATCGTCTGGATCCTCAGTCACAGTTACAGTCTTTACTTCTGCCTCTTGTTGTGTTGCTAGTGGGATCTGATTCTCCTCTAGGCTGTTCTCTTTGCTTACTTGTTTTGGAGTGAAGATGTTGGCTGTTGAGGATAGAGATTGTCCTCGCAATTTGAGGGAGTAAGGGAGCTGCTGAGGACTTTGTAGGAAGGGGTTCTGTTTTGACTGTTCCATCATTAGAAACTGCTTCCGTGCTGCATTGAAGTCAATTTGCTCATTGTCTATGGTGCCAAGCTCAGTCCTGGCCTCTTCAGTCTTTGCACTCACTGGTTTGTAGCGTAGACTAAACCCATCCAGGAGCCTTTGTGGAGTGTTACTGAGGTCCAGATTTTCTAAAGCACTCCACTGCTCTTTAAGGGCAGGGCTGTTCTTGGGTGCCTGATTCCGGATGATCTCAATTCGGTCTGGATTTTCCTCCTCTTCATTCACTGTGGAGGCATCCTTGACTGTGTAAAGGTCATCTCCGTTAATTTCTTCGAATAGCCTTCCAGGTCTCTTTTCCTCTGTGTATGTCTGCAGCTTAAAGGTGCTCTTCTCCTTTAAGGTATTCAGTTTGGCCTGCCTTTTTGGAGAAATCATGTAGACTTCATTCATCTCTGCTTCTGGGCTTGTTGGATCATCTACGAAGGAATAGAACCCAACATGTGAGCCTGTGCTGCTGGCAGTTCCAGGGCTGCTGGGGTTGCTTGGGGTACTGGGCCTCCAGTCCTCATTGTCACTTCCATCCTCTGACACAGACACTTGTCGAGCCTGGACCACTATGTCTGGGGTGCTTTTACCACTCCCAGATGACCCCATCACAGTGGGCTGCATGCCTGTTACTGTTATGCTTTCCAAACTTAACCTGAAAGAGTCACCGTCCTGACTGCTACTCCACGTGTTCTCTAGCAACTGTGGTTGACCAGTAGGGCTCAATATAGAGCGCAACTCCGACTGCTCTAGCTTAGGGGAGAAGGGCTTTATTACCCAACGCTTTGGGTTGCTGGTCATGGGGACTGGTGGATGGAGTTGAGCAGGCCTGGGAAGTAGAGGTCTCAGAGAAGAATGGGAATGGATCACAGCCTGCTCCTCTACTGAGGGATGTGTGCATAAATCATATGGGTTGACTGTCACAGTTGATGCCTGTCTCTGGGTAACAACAAAACAAAAAAAGGAAAAACACTGATTTACTACTAGAGCGTGTGGAGAGTATAAGACGTTTGATACACATTGTGTGTAGTAAGTAAAAGTGACTAAGTATTTCCAGATATGCAACACACAAGGTTTAAGACGTCTGAGCTTGAAAGGTTTAGCAATTTGTTTCTACTAAGAGTGAAAAACATTTACATGTACATTTAGAACTTTTATCAAACATTTTACATTCATAACATTAAACAAGTGGTCTTTATAATTTAAAAGAAAACCGTGTTAAAAATATAATACGTAGAGGGAGACAATACACTTTCATTCCTGACTTATAAACCTGTCCCTTGTGAAAATGTACCATAGTACTTTCAGAATAACCATGTTTTAACGGTGGTATTTTGTTAAATGTTTTTATGTTGATGGCTAACTCCAAGCTACCACAGTTTTAACTATAACTATAGTAACTTTTATTTTAGTGTAAATTATGGTTACTATTGTAAACATTTATTTATATTTAAAAACTATAACTACAACTTAATTGTAATACAATGGATTTACACGATTGTTTAGAATGATAATTTCCTCCATTTACAACAAAACATTTCCTTACTCTAGTAAAATCATGGTAAATTTATATAGTTTCATCAACTTAGCCTACTGTTCAGCTGAAAACAATGATTCTGTTTGACTTTTTTACTGTATACATGAACCCATCTTTTGCTTTGTATTAAGACAAACACTGTATCTCTGTCGTAAGAATTTACATATTACATTGTAAAAATGCAGTCAATGGTTTATTCAAATTGAATTGAATTTTTAAGTTTTGAATAAACTTATAAAGAAGAGAGGGAGAAAACAAAAAATTATACTTTATAATAATTTTTGATGATTTGGGTTTAATAACTTTTCTGATGACAAAACAAGTATTTGAAAATGTAAATACATCTTCAGGTTTAAAAAGCTGTCACTTACCTCATGTTATTGAAGATATTTGTAATAGTCTGTTTTATAAAAATAATTTATCATTGAGGGAAAAACATTTTCTGGTCTGACTACTGCATCAAAGCAATAGATAAGACTGTCTACTCCTTTGAACAAGCTTACGTAGTTGTAAGGGAGATTTGCGCACTGCCAGTGAGTGCCCATGTGTGACATCGTGAACTGTGACCCGCTGATAAACTGATAGCAGGCTGGTTTCTTGGAAACCGTTGCTCTGCTTATGCTGATTGGCTCAGACTGTTTGAGGGGTGTCCCAAAAAGTGCAGAAAATGTACTGTAGCTTTACAGAAGTATGTTGACCAAAACAAAGAATCATGGAAGGCTTGTTACAGTCTTTACCTATAAAACCTTTTATACCCACTAGATTAGCTTCATATCGAGATCCAAATGCATTTTCAAGATGGTGACAATTTGAAACAACCACTGATAACAGAACAGCCATATTTTGAAAGATGCTCAGTGCAATGTGGAATGCACTCTAAACAAAAAGCACAAGTAGTGCACAATCAGCTTTTTTACTTTCTTTCAGACATATGCAGTCGAAGTGCTCCATAAAAAATAATTGTAAGATACATAACCATATTCAACCTGATCAACCTTTAGCCTACAGTGACAATAGAATGGCTGAAAGTGAAAACATTTCTGTCATAAAATGCATTTAAGATTTGTATTATGTAATATTGAGATAAATCTCAAATCTCAAACTGAATGTTCAGCTACAAAGTTCTACTGTTTCAATTTACTGTTTACATTATATGGCACTCTATGCTCCCTGATTTAGGCATCTTATATATCCTGTCTCTCTTCCAAATGATCTCACACCTTTCAAATGTATAAATAATATTAGCTATTTATTCTAACTTAACAAGACTTTCACAAAACGTTTTAGCCAAAGAAAAATGACAAACACTTACCCTCCGACATCAGTGGAGGAGTCAGAGCCTGTAGTGTCACATGAAGAAGGCACTACTGTCTTTACTGCACTGACTTGACAAAGTTCAGCTAATATCATATATGCATGCATAGACACACCCCACACCCAGACTGAAGGAGTGCAACAGACTGATAGATTGTGGAAGGGGTTTTGAGAAAGATTGGACACCTGGCACATTAAAATAAAAGCTTATTACTGAACCATCTGTACACAACCATCTGATGGTTAAAATTAGAGATGTTTAATGGGCTTGAATAAATTCATAAACATTCTTGTTAACTACAATTACATGTATCTTTATGGACTGTAGTAACGATAACAACAACAGCACAATTTAAATTAAAGCTGAAGCTGTCATTTGAGCTGTGCAGTGAGCTGAGGAAAACTCCCTTAGCTCTGAGCAGATGAGATGAGAGAAAAGTAAAGAGCATGACACTCATATAATACATTCCAGAGTTTATGGCCAATAAAATACTTTTTCTAAGTAACTTTTTAACTGATCATGTAAAAAAAAAAAAGTGATAGAGTCCTTTAACCTTTGTGTACAAATGTTTCTAGGGATTGAAAAATACAAATCCTGACATCTAGTGGATAAGAACCATAAACTAGAGCATTTTAACTGCAACAGTATGGCAGGGGTTGGCGTTGGCCAATTATTGTTTGATCTTAGGGTCCGTTTACACGACACCGTTTTCAGCTAAAAACTGAAAACATACAGCCGCCCATTTACACAACAATGGTGTTTTGGGGGCCTGAAAACGCAAACTTTTGAAAACGATACCATAATTGTCTCTGTAAACTACAAAAATGTGAATTTGTGAAAACAGTGATGTGATGTGCATGCGTACCTGTTCAGTCTATAGGCTCGTTGTGTTTCTTTACAAAGTGACCTCACCAACTACTGACTTGTCATACATAATACAGTGTTTTTAATCGCTTTCACGGATCAGTGTGAATGGGGATCGTTTTGACAACATTTTCGTCTGTACACAAAAAAAACACAAAAACTAGTACATTGTTGTCTTGTAAATGTACTCAAAATGCAGGTTTTAAAAAAAAAATGATACCGTTATTGTTTCCGTGTAAACCACAAATTTGTGAAAACGGTGGTGTCATGTGCATACTTATTACATGTTCAGTCTGTCGGTGCATTTCTTTACAATGTGACATCGCCAACTACTGGCCTGGCATGCATAATACAGTGTTTTGAATCGTTTTCGTGGATCCGTGTGAAAGGGGTTTGTTTGACAACGTTGTTGTCTATATGCAAAAGCGCAAAGAAAAAACTTTTTTAATTTTTAGTACAGCGTTGCCATGTAAACGTACCCTTAAGTTAATTTTAAAAAATTATAGTGTTTAATTATATGTGTTGTGTGTAATAAATTACAATATTTACTTGTCAGTTTATTGTTGTAGAATAAAATAATTTTTAAAGCCCTAACATACTTCTAAGCGCTTCTTGAAACATATGTATTTGTACAACCTTACCTTAAAATCACGATCCAGGCTGTTACACAGCACCTGCCAAGGAGGTGTATACTTGAACATGCTTCTCTATGTGTGTCTGAGTTGGTGTTTGCTGCAGTACTGCTTGCTTATTACAGTTTCACAGGAAAACCCTAGCATGCAGTTATCTCAACTCATTCCTAATCCAGTCCAGTCTGTGGAAGAATCTGGGTTAATGAGAGAGGGGAGAGTGAAAGGGAGAGGAAAACACAACATTTTCATATACCATAAAATTCCAACAATCACCATATCAAATGTACAAATACTCTAGTATGTGTCAGATATTATAAAATATTGTATTATTAAAAAAAAATATACATTGAGTGTAAAAGCAACAGTATATTTATGATACAATATTTTTGTAATATGTGATCAAATTTGTTTGCTTTTACTCACAAAATAAGACATTCTTCCTCGCTCTGAATGACTCACCTCATCTTTTGCAGGCCCATGGATACAGCAAGACCATTGTGTTTAATACCGCTGAAAGATACAGTCAAAGAAGGGCACGGGCCTACCCCATCAGTACTTCTGCAGGTTTCAATCTGGTTTAGACCGCATCGGCCACACTTGACACTTTCTCACCCACTACCCATAAAACTTGTGTTTTGGCTCAATTGCTCTGTTAAAGCCCCTCCTCCAATATGGCTGCATGTGTTGTTTACTGTTTTCAGGCAAAACGAGAGGTATCATCTTTAGCGAAAATGCCCAAAATGTATGTGGGGCGACCTGGCCCATGGTCAAAGATTCAGTGCATGCATGCGTATGTGTGTGTGTCTGTGAGTGTGCTGAGGGCAGGGATACCAGTCTGGAATGCTGCTATAATCAGCAACCTTAGAACAAAAGCTGAGAATACCCCTCTACTATCCAATAATGCACCTCATAGTTGCTCTCTAGCCTGGTCATTTAGTCATTGACAAAGGCAGTGACAATACCACAGTGGCTCTCAGATTAGTTCTGGACGGCAGCAGTGGCGTTCCTCAGGTCTCACTACTAGGCCTACAATGAGTTTGTATTCTATAAAAAAATTTCACTTGGTTCTTTAAAAATCTACTAGTTTGTGTCAGATGTTGATTCAGTAACCACTCTGATGATTCGTCAGACTGATTCAAACTGGCAACTCTCTTTTTTTTAACTATTCGTTCAGGAGTGAATCTACACTTGTCATGCTGTATGTTTTAAATTCAAAAGAACCGGCTCATAAGAGTCATTTGTGTGTGAATCAGACAACACATGTCATGCTTTATGTTTTTGAATCACTAAAAAGAACCGGCTCATAAAAGTTATTTGTTTATTAATCAGACTACACTGGTTGTGCTGTATGTTGATTTTGCATTTACATTTAACTACCCTTTTCTCCAACATGACATCTATTGCCATTATTTCACTGTGAACTATATTTGTAATGCATTGCATTCAATACAGACTGCAAACTCTTATTGACAAAATGAATCTTTTGCTGTTATGTTGAAGATTTGCCAAAAAAAAAAAAGCGAAGCAGGGAGTAATGTTACATAAAGATTTGTGCATGGATCCTAAGAAGCACATGGTACATTTGTTGATACAGAGAAAACAAGACAGAGGCAGAGATTTCCGTAAAGCACGTCACATTTTAATCGTTCCAAATCTTTCTACAGCTCTGTCAGGTTGATTAGAATGCAGATCTTCACAACATACAGACAACAGTGGCAGTAAAAGCACACACACTCATTATCAGGAGAACCAATAAGAGAGGGCTGATCAAACAGGTAGAGAAGTACCCAGTCTGGGCCGCCCATTATCTACTTCAGTACTCTTTAGAACCATTCCTACATTGTCCTCTGTTCTATCATGCCTTTGAGCTCAGCTTGACATCAAGGGTTAGGGGGTTCAAGCACAGGGACATTATCTAACGCTGAAATGGATATGTATATGTAGATATGTGTGATTTATGTACCTATAAAAGCATGCAACTATACAAAAGAGATACGCCAGGCCCGTGGCCAGACAACAAGGCATTCGGGGGTGAGGAACACGTCGGAACTGGAATGTTAGTATTGACGGACAGTAAGGTGAGCGGCAAAAGTGTGAGGCAACCATGAAACTCACAGTGACGCAAAGACTTGAAAGGAGGTCTGCTCATCTGGGGGAAGATGAGCAGGTTGATCTTAATCAGCTGAACCATGAATTATAAACTCATAGATGCTGCTTTACATCCAAAAACTGTGTACATGGATAAGTGAAAATGTGCAAGTGTGTAAACATGATGGAACAAGATAAACAGAAAGGGTTTTTTTGCATTCATGCTGACCTCATTTGGCTCCTGGGCTGGGCTGAACACACAAGCACATTGATTTCCACAGAGCTCATCCCAGTGATTCGGGAAGCTAAACAGATATTACAACTATGTGTTTAAAATGGGAGATATATGACACATATTAACTGATATAAATCATGAATACGACCGCATAGACGCAAAAACACACACACACTTCATGTAGCACACCATACAGCAAGGTCATTTAATTCAATTCCTCTAAAATTAGTTCATAATTTGTCATCAAATTAAATCGATGAAGCAAATAATAAAGTACAAAACAGATTTAACATTCATGAACAAACCCTCCAATGTAATGTAATCTATAATTAAAGGTGCATTTAGTAGTTTGGCGCTAATTTTAAAATGTTTTTAATTAAATTATTTTCGTAAAGAGTCTGAATGGTGTACACTCACGAGATGAAGACTGTACTGATAAAAGATGTTTATAAAAAGTGTTTTAAATATGTATATGCTGTACGCTAGTAGCGTAGTGTTGTTTGGTGATTTAGAGAGCAAAAATTAGACAATAGACACACTAATTAACATGCTTTAGTGATGAGAGAAATTAAATATTTTAGACACTGGTTCATGAGTTCATAGATCAATGCCCTCTAGCAACAAACCACCAGAATTAAAAAAATTTCTTCACCTAGGTTCGATGTAACAAACGCTTGTTTTGCTGAAATCACGTCACGTGACTTAGCCAGTTCCATACACGCTCCGAAACTGATTCAAAACAAAAGATTCATTGGCTTCATTAGCAGTGGTTTGAAAGTGCCCATCACTTCCTCAATGGCAGAAGAAAAAAGGTCTAAAGCCTGTAGACAGGACAAAAAACGCGCCATACACTAGGTGTAAAGATCTGATGATAGTTATTCAGGGTTTTTTATTTTTATTTTTTGGACAGGTAATGGAATTAATCTGTAGAAGTCTGCTTGCTAAAACTCATGGTCTTTAGATTGTCTAAAAACTGCTAAAAGTCGAGACAATTGTGCTAGACCACGGCAATAGTTAACACCATTGTGATATCAGACTACCGGATGCACCTTTAATGTTACTAGCAAATTTCTGTTATGGAAAACATGGAAATAAAAAGCGAAATAAATTTAAATTAGCACCACGTTAAACCATAATGCAGTCGATCACCAATCTCTTCCACAAGAACACAGGCTACAAAAACTATGCTTTTTGTTTTTACTGAAGCATTTGGCATCATAGCTATACTTTAAGGGTAATTAGAAACATTTTTTCCAACTTTTGCCAGAAATGTTAACACTTTTTTTTTTTTTTTTTTAAAAGTATCTAAATAAAAGAAGAAATAACCTTCAATACTTGGCATGATAACATATTAAACTTTTCCTGTCCCCTTGCCACACTTCCTGTCCCCTTGCCACACTTCCTGTCATTTCCTTGGAACAGCTAAGGAAGGGCAGATATTGGCCTTCCTGTCTTTCCATTCTTGAACTGTTATGATTGCGGTTTAAGTGAGTGAGCTTTTGCATAGGATTGGCTGCAGCAGTTTGCTGATGTCACTTGTTGGAAATGAGCTGTCAATGACCCTTCCTGAGGGCTAATGGCAGTGCAGACTGGAATACAATCAAAATACCATCCTGGACACTTGATACTTAAACACCTCTTAATGTCAGAACAAGGGCTGGGCTTTTTAAATACTCAATATGCATGTGAGCGATGCAGGTGAAATGATTAGAAGGGTACAAATGATCCGATGCAAGTTTATATCACGCAGCAGATGGAAAGTAATCGAGAGAACAACTTACTCCCTACTCTTTATCTCTATTTCCATCAAATAGAGCACTTCAAGTGGGGCTAAAATATGATAACAAGTGTTAACAATTAAACGCATGCGTAAGCCCTTTGCTAGACCAGTCTAACTGAGAACGGCCACCGAACAGCCTTACAGCAAAACACCAGTGCTTACTGAGATATCCTCAGCTCACTTGTCCTACATTTCAATATGAAAGAGTGCAATCTACTGGACTCACGGGAGAACAAAGACAAGAAATACAGATTAAGGAGGGGAAAATTATGCTGTATCACTGTTTGTGTCGTTGTGAGTGTGAGGGATAGCAAAGAAAAAAGAAAAGCGATGATAAAAGAAAGCACTTTGAAATATTCTTTCATTTGAAGCAAATGTCTCAGTGCAAAATACAGTTACACATGCATTTACAGAAATGTTGGTTCAATAGAGGTTAGGTTGGGACATGCTTTCATTTACCACAAAAGTGTTATAATTTGTCCCTATGTTTGTAAATAATGAATAGAATTCATGTTTATTATGCAAGTATAATGGAAGTCTACGGCGAATGGCATAAGAATAAATTTTAATAAAGTCTAGCTACAAGACTACTGTTTAAAAGTTTGGGGTCAGTACGTTTAAAAACAATCAATACTTTTATTCAAGGATGCATTAAGTTTATTTATTTGACAATAAAGATTTTTATAATATAAAAACTATTTCAAATAAATGCTGTTATTTTATCTTACTGACCCCTAACTTTTAAACGGTAGTGCATGTGCTCCTGTCATGACCATGTAAAGCCAATAAGGATTTAAAGAATAATTTAGACAACTTAACAGCTCAAGAAACACATTTTTGTAAGAAACAAATGAATGTTTTAACTAAAATACAAACTTCCCATTTTTGTAAACATATATATTTTTCATTTTAAACTGAGGGATGAGTGAAAACTATTTTCTATAGTAATTGAGAGCTTAACATGTATTTAACCTGGAACATTCCTTTAAAACTCCTGTATAATGGTCATTCTGTTTGTTTACAACAATCCTGTCATTTCTAAGCAAAGGCAAGGTGTGTTCAATCAATCCCTGCTCTGTCAAAATTGAGAAAACAGAACAAAAAATTATAATTGATATACTTCTCACAGCTTCATCAGTTATAAATAGAGCGCAATGCACAATGTTGAAATCAATCTTTTTTTTGTTTTGTTTTTTTGATGCGAAAGTGAAAATACTTTGCAGTGTACACAATGTCATGCTTTGCAAAAAGGGAACTCAAATAAAATAAATATTTCTTTCAAAAATAAATGATAACTTCATATATATTATGTAATTATGGAAGATATTTCATTCCTTCATATGGAAAGGTAGGACTAAATAGGATTTAAGGGGCTTGTTGGATACTGATAGGTTCAGTTCAGTTAAAGGGTCTTTAATCTTCAGACTTTTCTCATAGGAGTGCATACGACGTGATTCATTTCAGCCACAATAAAACCAGAAAAAAAAAACTATACGCATAAAATTTAAATGAGGTTAGAGAGTATCAAGGGGTAAGGATCAAGCAATATAGAAAATATAAAACAGGTCAAATCAATTAAAGAAACAACAGCTTCTATCAAAAGATAGTGAATGTTTATTCTTTGCCTTGCTATTGTTCTCTCTGTATGTTGTTGCATTTCATCAGTAAAGTCCGTGTTTGGGAGGGTGTGTTTAGGCTCACATGATGGTGCAGCATTTGCAGGGTTGTTTCTCCTTGCTCTTGACCTCAGCAGCGCCCCCTTCTGGCTGTCCTGACTCTCCTGCCGCCTCTTCAGCCTTAGGTGGATCTGCTGGGCTGCCATTAGGGGGTGCCTGCTCCTGCGTGGTGTCACTGGTGGTGGTGGTCTTGGCATCTCCGTCCTCTATGACGACCACCTCAGCCTTCACAGTCGTGCTTTCCTGCCCCAAAACCTTCTTTGTTTCATCCTCGTCCTCCACGCTCTGGTAACCCATGAAAACCATCGTAACTGGGTTCTCCGCACTGGCCCCGCCCACTTCTGTCTGAGGTGTTGCGGGTTTCGGTTCTACACCCGTGATCTCCATTATGGGGGTGGAGCCGGCTGCAGCTGGGACTACGTCTTTCTCAACCTTCTCCACTTTCTCGGCCTGCCCTCGCTCCAATCGCGGCGTAGTCTTGCCGCTCTCACTCATGGTCACCTCATCAGCTTTGTGGAGGAGCTCATCCACCTCTGAAGAGCTGAGCTGGTGAACGCCATTGGTTACTGTGCCGTCCACACTGCGCACTTCATGCACCACTACATAGAGAAAAATAAGACAGATTGAGTCAGGAAAGACTCATTTTTTCAGTGACTGACTGCCCTTCATCTCAAGATTGACATGACACCCCATTAAAGCAATATCGACCCGAATGTTTGTGAGTCAACAACAAATAACAGTGTCCAAGATCAAGATAAAAAAAAATTTTAATATCAAAATTAATTTTAATTTAAAAATGAAAAACATGTCAAAATATTATATGTATGAATTATTTTACATTTATTTTTAAATAAATGAATTGATTCAAACAAAAAGCTTAAAGCATCTTTCAGATTATAATAAACAGCACTCATGCCTTACTTGAAAATCCCTATATGAAATTTAGTGTTATAGCAAACTTTTAGCCAACATTGCAGCACATTTGCCACATATTAACTGCAGATTTGCCTTTTCTTTTTTTTTTTACAAAGGAACAATTTATAATACTCTGACTTCAATAAATACTGCTAGAAAACCACTACTTATTCTGCCCATTGACGAACACACTTTGAAAGCATACTGTGCCCATTTAGTGACTACTGTTAGCATTGCTAGCTGTTAGCAGGGTTGTGTCAAGTGCACTTCAATTGCTAGAAGTGCTCTCTTGATTGAGGGGATCAAACACAGGGAAAGTGTGGCAAGCTGTAAACAGAGCAGGAAGCAAGCAGTGCTATTGATGTTAGCATTAGCAGCTAGCAGCATACAGTACAAACAGGTATCAGTGAATTAAGTATTTTAATCATCAGTAAACCATTGGAGAATATATTTAATATGTGATTAATTTATAGTTTTATTGTATAACACCCCATTTTAACTGGGAAGCGTGTAAAGTCAGGCTGGAGGCTCATGGCTAAGCTTGGCAGCAACATGCCAAAAACTAGCAGTCAAGTTGCAGGGTGACCAAATTAATGAATGACATGGTCTCTTGTCTCTTAATGATAAGAACCAAAATAAGGAGTTTGTGGTAACCCTGCATCTAAAGCCATGCTCAGATTAACTTATTCCTTTGCGAGAAGTGACCAGCATTTGATGACAAATCTAAATATAAGATTCATATGTTGACACTGGTTGACACTAATTCACCCTCATGTTGTTCCAGACCCATTTGACTCACTGTCTTTGGTGGAACCCAAAAGAGAAGTTTGGCAGAATGTCCAAGCTACTCTTTTCCATACAATAAAAGCATACAGGGGCAATCAAGCTCCAAAAAGGACAAAAAAGTACCATAGAAGTAGTTCATATGACTTATTGTCATCTTTAAAAATCACATGCTTTGTGTGAGGAGCAGATTTAAATTTACAACCCAGGCTCATTGGAAAAACGTGGCTACATTTCGTGTTGTATATTGCGGCAGTTCAGAATTGAAATGTTCGGTGAGTGACTGTATAAGGTTAATACTCTGTTGTGTTTGAAAATAACATAGCACCTACACTAAACCCTACACCTAACCAATCAATATAAAGAAAGCAAACGTGAGATTAAAATGCATTTTCTGAAACAACCACACCATTTTTTTTTTTTTTCAGATTTATTTTTGCCATTTTTGTTTTATTGTAACAGGACAGTAAGTTGACAGGAAGCAAAGTTGGAGAGAGAGAGAGAGAGGGACGTGTTCAGGAAAGGTCCACGAGCCGGGACTCGAACTCGGGACGCCTGAAGCGCAATTGCGCTATATGCCGGTGCGCTGCCCACAAGGCTATTGTCGCTGATGCAACCATACCATTTTAACTTGCTGCTATAAGTCTCATGATTCATGTTTCACAGGACTTGTACCCAAGCGCTTCAGATAGCAAGTTTACTACATCAACAAAACCATACATAAGAAGCTGTTATCTGACGCACACATCAAAATGTATGTTTATAGCATGCACTATGGTTAGTGTTTTGATATCATAACATAGTATTGTGCAAGGAACTGTCTTTATTAATCGATAAACTGCCCCTGTAATCATACTTTATTTGAAAATGAATAAAAGTCTGTGTTTTCTTGCCACTAGTGTTCATTTTAGCTGGAAACCCTAATTAATTGTATGTATAGGTGCGTTTTTGGAGTTTTGCAAAAATGTAGGCATAGAGGCATGTTTTTACAATAAGCCTTTGTTGTATATTTTATTCACTGATACTTGTTGCCATCCCAGCTCTTAAATGTCAACGCCTTTGCATAAATTTAAATATACCACTTGGAGATGCATCATGCCGGGTTTGACGTCAATCACGCTGAATGGAAATGATTCTCACATGTCATATGACCCACAACGGCACTGCAAACTAAAACATGTGAAAGCGAGAATAAAATATGAGAGCTACGGAATAAAGAAAGTCATACAGGTTTGGAACAACATGAGGGTGAGTAAATTACATTTTTTGTCTTAACTGTTCACGATTAAATGACAAACATGGTCAAATAAGAACTACAACTACAACTGATGTTCTAACAATTTTTTCCATCATAAGTTTAATGTAAACATGTACACTTCTCGTAAAGTAGGCAAAGCCACGCGCGCCTGCTCTATCGCCAGCCACCTTTCTGTTCATCCTCATAGACCTTGACCCCCTGCTGCGAGAGGTCTTTGGGGAGCAGTGTGTTAGTGGACAGGACTTTGGTCTCGCCAGTCACCAGGTCCTTCTCAATTGTGATCTCAACGGAGTACATCGCTGCAGTGCCAACGAAAGAACACATTACCATCCTGCAATGATGTGCTGTCACACTCACATGAAGTCATTTAACACACACACATAAACACATTTGTTTGGGGCCAGTTGCTTTCTATATTCAAACAACCAGTCAAACATGATTTTAAAAGACTGTCTGTTGCGCACTATGACAACAATGATGCAGAGTGAGGTGTTGAAAGACAATATGACTGATGGGCACTACATGGTGCTGTTTGTGTTCTAATGTAATTTATGATAAATTATCTTAATTAGAGAACATAGATAATATTCTATAATAGAAATTTGTATTTTTCATTTTTGTATAATCAGAACTTAGAAATTCCTTATAACTAGTTTATATATATTTTTAATCTATATATATACAGAGCTGGGTAGTAATGGATTACATGTAATCTGGATTACGTAATCAGATTCCAAAAATCAAGTACTTGTAATTAGGGTAAACTACTTTTTAAAATACTCGTAATCAGACTACAGTTACTTTTTTATGGATTACATGATTACATATTATTTACACAATGACAGTAAGTTGTTCACAATTAATTGATTCTCCTAATTTTTCTCCTTATATTTTTTTCATAATAAACCTGCCGCTTATATACTGTCGTGATTCTTCGAGTTTTTACGGCGGTGAGGGGGAAATATAGATGAATATATATGAAATAATAATAATATAATGATAATAATAATAATATATGAAATATAGATGAAATATTTGATGTAGCAGTAATATTGCTGTGAATTTCATGTTTTTCAATATTTGTTTTTGTAATGTTGCTGTTTTCTAAATTTACTTAATTTTAAGTAATTATGTTTTAAAATCATAAAATGTGATTTTTTTTTATTCAATGTTACTATCAGCAAACACTAACAGGTACATTAGTGTTAGTGTTGGTGAATAGAATATATTTTTTGGACTATATTTTTTCTTTGTATCTGTCAAAATAGTACAAGATTATCCTACAATATATGTGACATCAAATAAGGGTTAGCATAAAAGTAATCTAAATGTAATCCAAAAGTAGTCAGATTATGTTACCAAAAATGTGTAATCTAAGAGATTATATTACAGATTACAAATTTTGTCATGTAATTTGTAATCAGTAACTGATTACAATTCATAAGTAATCTACCCAGCGCTGTTGGTCGACCACTTACAGTGCGT
>RJVU01035287.1:661961-673124 GCA_003731715.1 Anabarilius grahami
ACATTACTATTTTTAATGTTTTTGAAAGAAGTCTCTTATGCTCATCAAGCCTGCATTTATTTGATCAAAAATACAGAGAAATAAACAGTAATACTGTGAGATATTATTACAATTTAAAATATTTTTTTTCTATTATAATATACTTTAATATAATTTATTTATGTGATGCAAAGCTGAATTTTCCTCAGCTATTACTTCAGTGTTACACGATCCTTCAGAAATCATTCTAATATGCTGATTTATTATCAATGTTGGAAACAGTTGGGCTGCTTAATAATTTTTTATAACCTGTGATATTTATTTCAGGATTCTTTGATGAACAAAAAGTTAAAAAAAGAACAGCATTTATTTAAAATATAAATCTTTTGTAACAATATGCACTACTGTTCAAAAGTTTGGGGTCAGTAATTTTTTTGTTCCAAAAAATATTAAGCATTACAACTGTTTCCAACATTGATAATAATTGAGTATCAAATCAGCATATTAGAACAATTTCTAAAGGATCACTGAAGACTGGAGTAATGATGCTAAAAATTCAGCTTTGATCACAGGAACAAATTACATTTTACAATATATTCACATATAAAACTTTACAAATTTAAAATTGTAACAATATTTCACAATATTAATTTTTTCTGTATTTTTGATCAAATAAATGCAGGCTCGATAAACATAAGAGATTTCTTTCAAAAACATTACAAACAGTAATGTGTCGAAACTTTTGACCAATACTGTATATATCATTATTATTAATTATTTAATCATTTGTTGTGTTTTTTATTGTTTGTTGTTGAGGTTAATTCTAAATATCTCAATGATAATTTGTATAATAATATATAAATGTAATATATAAATTATGTTAAAAATACTTTTAAATATACTTAAAAAAATAACTGTAACCTGTTTTATACATTAAAATATACTTTTTTAATTATATAACATATTTTTAAATACTTTAAATATTAAAAAAAAGATACAAATAATTATTTATCTATCATGGAGAGAAAAAAAAATTATAAAAGCCATGGCAACCTAATCCTTTATTAGTGTAACTTTTAAAAATAAATGATTCTATTAGATGTTATTCTGCTTTTCAACTTAATAATTAAGAGATGAACTGGTGAATATGCCAGACTCACAGACACACACACATGCAAACACACATCAACTGAGAGAACAGAGAATCAGAAGACAAGATTAGATGAAATCAGCACAAGATTAGTACGTTTTTAAACACTGACATAGCACAGTATTTGTGAGTTTGAAACCCACAAGAGTTTTGTCATATATTTCAGTCCAAACTGTAAATAAGTTCTCTTTACATTTATCAATCGGTTTAGAACATGATATCAAAATTAACCAAGAGGCGTTAAAGTGCTTCCAAACATACAGGAAAAGTTTTAATGATGAAACTTTATAGAAAAAAAATCTAAATATACTGTTGGGGTGTATATGTAAGTGTTTAGGGCTTTTCCCAGCTTCGGCAAAGGCACAGTTAAGGGTCTGAAAGATTTGAGAAACCACTGATCTACTGCAATGACATTAATGCTAATGGGTCTAAAAGTGTACTTATTGGGCTCAGAGAGAAACTTAACTCTCATTTCGTGTCTCTTTCTATCAGTATGTGGTCTTTATCTCAGAATTAGAGGGGTAAAGGGTAAAAACAGCAGGAAGAGTGTGTGATCTCTGCGTGAGCTACGGTTGGACCAACACTCACCTGCTCTCATCATGTCAGAGACACCTCCGGATTTCACCAGACGAGGGCTGACGTGAACTTTGACCTCTAATTAGGTTTGTGAATGAGGACAGAGAAGGACAGAGAATGATAAATAGGTATAAGAAGCAAGAGTGTGGAACAGGAGGGAGAGAGGGAGGATGGGAAGGAGTACTAGACACAAGACTAACTGCAACGTCCTTTACCCCAGTGGATACATGACAAGGATAACTTCAAAAAACTGGTCTTTTGTCTGTGTAACTTATAAATTGCTGTTTTTGAGATTTTAAAGTGTGTGAAGAAAGAATTTTGATCAAATGTTGCTCATGAAAAGGCTATCATTAGAGGTGTTTCTGGTGTCAGAGATGATGATGTTACCTTTTACAGAGTCTGTCACAACCTGTAAAAAGGAGACAGAGAAAGAGAGAGAAAAAAAGAGTTTGATACCAATTATACACAGAGCCCTGAGCACCAGAACGACCAGACACAGGAACAGTTTCTTCCCTCAGGCAATCCATCTCATGAACACTTGACAAACATGGAACACACAACACTATTACACATTATTTACTTAAAACACTTACTTATATTTCAAATTTGCACACATAACTGTACATACAATTGTCTATATTATATATTGTTTTTTGCTTTTTTTTGCACTTTGTCTATCAGTATCTTGTAAATTTGTATATTATTATTTTATTCTTTTTATTATGTGTCGTGTCTTGTCGCTGTCACTCTGTTGCACTGTGGAGCTTCTGTCACTAAAACAAATTCCTAGTATGTGTAAACAACATACCTGGCAATAAAGCTCTTTCTGATTCTGATTCTGATTCTACATGTTTGTATTAAATATGAAATATCCGAATACGGTCATCAGTCAAATTACTTTGTTATTGTGAATATAATCTTTTCTGTTTACTTCAAGAGTACTTTCGAAGAGTGTTAAAGGGTTAGTTGAAAATGTTGTCATTTATTACTCACCCTCATGTTGTTCTACACCCGTAAGACCTTCATTCATCTTCGGAACACAAATTAAGATATTTTGGATGAAATCCGATGGCTCAGTGAAGCCTTTATTGCCAGCAATGTCACTGAACATCTCAAGATCCAGAAAGGTACTCAAAACATATTTAAAACAGTTCATGTAAGTACAGTGGTTCAACCTTAATATTATAAAGCGACGAGAATACTTTTTGTGTGCCAAAAAAACAAAATAACGACTTTTCAACAATATCTAGTGATGGCCAATTTCAAAACACTGCTTCGAAGCATTATGAATCTTTTGTTTCAAATCAGTGGTTCGGATCGCGCATCAAACTGCCAAAGTCACTTGAACTATTGCAAAATTAAAAAACACTTATGATGCAACAAAGTCTTGTTTACTGAAATCATGTGACTTTGGCGCTCTGAACCACTGATTCAAGACAAAAGATTTGTAAAGCTTCGAAGCAGTGTTTTGAAATCGCCCATCACTAGATATTGTGATAAAGATAAAGTCGTTATTTTGTTTTTTCGGCACACAAAAAGTATTCTCGTCGCTTTACAATATTAAGGTAGAACCACTGTACTCACATTAACTGTTTTAAATATGTCTTTCGTAGCTTTCTGGATCTTGAGAGGTTCCGTGACATTGCTGGCAATAAAGGCCTCACTGAGCCATCGGATTTCATCAAAAATATCTTAATTTGTGTTCCGATGATGAACGAAGGTCTTACGGGTGTGGAACGACTTGAGGGTAAGTAATAAATGACATTATTTTCATTTTTGGGTGAACTAACCCTTTAAGTAAGTCTAAACCAAAAACATTCAGGTTAGTATCTGTGCTTGTCTCTTCTCTTGAACACAATTTCATATGCAAGTTTCATGGCTTATGATTTTCTGTCAGATGCAGACAATGGACCCTTTTCACAGACGGTGACGGCATTAATAAAGTCCATTAATAAAGTGAAGCGATGCGTTTGTGTAAAAATCCATATTTAACAAGTTATGAGGTAAAATATCTAGCTTCCGCCAGATGGTGTTCCGTATTCAACTTACGAAGAAAGTGTAAAACTCTCGTAGTTCAAAAAGCTTACACTACGTCGTACGCCTTCCCTATTCAACTTACGGAAAAAGCTTAACTGATGTGACACCAGTTTACACTTTCTTCGTAAGTTGAATATGAAAGGCGGTCTGGCGGAAGCTAGATATTTTACTTCATAACTTGTTAAACATGGGTTTTCTTTCTTTTTTTTTACACAAACATCACTTCGCTTTAGAAGGACTTTATTAACCCCCCGGAGCCATGTGAAGTAAGTTTATGATGCGTCAGGATATTTATTAATATATCTCCGATTGTGTTCATCAGAAAGAAGAAAGTCATATACACCTGGGATGGCTTGAGGGTGAGTAAAGCTTGGGGTAATTTTCATTTGAAAGTGAAATAACTTTAAAGGGATAGTTCACCCAAAAATGAAAATTCTGTCATCATTTACTCTTTTGTGTTCAACAGAAGACAGAAATTCATACAGGTTTGGAACAACAAGGGTGAGTTAATGATAAAAAAACATTCATTTTTTGGTGAACTATCCCTTTAAAAATCTACCCATAGTTTAATATACATTCCAACCTGTAAAAACTCGAAACTTGAAAGCTCTGACTTCTCTCATTCTCTGTCATTTATAAGAACCAAAATGGCAGCTGCGTCAGCAGCTCAAGACAGTTAGGTACCTCAATACATATTTCATGCGTTTTTTTTTTACAAGAACATGTAGAAATGAAGAGCAAATAAGTATTTTGCTGTCATCAACGACAAAGCCACATGTGGATCTATTTTGGCGTTATAAGGGTTTCTAGGAAAGAAACTTATCATTTGGCCTTGAACAACTCTAAGTTGTCATTTCTTAATTCAGTAACTCCCATAAACGTAAAGGAAGCAGTAATCTGTTTTATCTGAACACTTCTTTAGAAATAAATTCAAATACATATAATCTGAAAAACAGTCCTGATGACACAACACATAAACTGTAAGCACTAGAGATCAGCAGGCACTGGTCAGTAAGATATGAGGTACTTTATAGATATTTACCACTATAGAAAAGTCCAATCAGAGAAAATAATTAGTGTTGCTATGGAATTCCCTCTGAATGCAGCACACTAACGCTTCCAGTGAGTGCAAAAAGTCAGTCAGTCCTGAATGTTTAGAGCATGCTGTTTGATTGAGACAGATTTGTGCACTTTAAGCAGTGAGCTCAAACACTGCCCTTAATCAGGATGGCTTTTGTGTAGCCAGACATGAGACAGTCCCCTATTGTGTGTCATGCACTAAAGGCTTCAATAGAAGCCTCGGGATCCCCTGCTGTCCACCCTGGGGTGAAGTTTATGGGTTCGAAAGAGCTGATGGTCAGAACTCACCATTTTTTCTACTGTCTTGGTGTTGACTTCCTGTACTGCATCTGACAGGTTCTCTTTGGTGGATGTTGCAGACAAACCTGTCTCTAGCTCCTCCAGCTCTCTTTCCAGTCTGTGGTCAAGATAGAGAGAGACAGAGAAAAATAATATATTATTTTTAGTTTACCTCTCCACCTTATTTTTAACATAACAGAGGGCACGGGAATTTATAACTTACATGTGCAAGACTTCCAGAGCAATTAAATTCCATTTATTTTATCTGTACAAAAATTGTCTGTTATGCTGATTGATATTGCAAACTATGCTATTTGTTATCACATTAATTATAAAAACACTGCTTTTTTAGTGCAAAATAGTTTTACTGTTTACTGCATTTTGTTATTCTTCTAGTTATTTGTCATTTGTCATTTTGGGCCATTCTACAAATTTTGTATGTATGCAAATTATATAATATTCAAGGTACACATTTCTAGTAATTGTGCAGTTAATTCTCATATTGTATTTTCAGAAAATTTTGGAATATTTTTTCTCTCCCAAATTTGTCACTACCGAAACACAATAATAAATAATTTAATAAGAAGGGCTGAACTATTAAGATTTTGTTTACATCTACCTTGTAAATATATACGCTTTCACGGGTAAATCAATAACAATTACAATTTTAACAATATTTCAAGTGTAATTTATGAGATTTGTTGTATTTTGAATCCAGTCTTTCTTTGTAAAAGGCATAAAGTTTATCATACTGATTTCAAAGTTAAGGATTCATTAGTTTGAGCCAAACACTATAATAACATCTGATAATTCAAGATACTTTATTTTTGACAAAACATCCCATGTTTTATTTTAACTCATACTAAAATACTACTAAAACATATTAAAATACTAATGATTTGCATAACTGTACTAAAATTTTGTTTATTTTCCCCAAATAAATGATTATGTGTTACCTTTTGTCACTACCAAAACAACGATGATATGTTTCGGTAATGACTGTTTCAGTAGTGACAGACATTTGAACATATTTAACTCATAATTATGGTACCTATCAACTATGAAAGAGAGGCTATAAGAGGGAGGGACAGAGGGAGGGAATATTTCCTGATCAAAAATGTAGAAGTGTGGTTAAAATCAGTCTCAGCCAATGGACTAAAACATGAAAATGTGGGACACATGTTTTTACATAAAGTTTCTTGATTTAAAAATAAAATATATATATATATTTTTAAACTGCACTTTAAAAAAAAAAAAAAAATCAAAAATATATTTAAAAAAATTATTTCAATACTTTCCCATAACACCTGATGTACTCGCCACATCATAAGAAGAATGGTGTCTACGCTTAGAATATTAGTCTCTCTCTGTTTATCCTGAGGTTTACCGTAGTCTGCCAGATCCAGGCCGTATCCAGTTGAGATAAAGGACCTGCGCCTAGACATGACGACAACGCAGCCCATGTATAGATAAAACATTATCAAAATGATCCCAGTTCGCATGGATCCACGGAAACGAATAGTGACTCTGTATGATGCGGGCCAGACGGGTGATTTGGCGATATCACTTTGTAAAGAGGGACAAAGCGCCTGTGCACATACACATTCAAACGCGCATACCTATAGAATAAACGTAAATGAACGGCAAGAACGCATTAAAAGTCTTCTGTTTTCAGTTTTTAAAAAAGTGTCATTTAAGCGGCCCCATAGTTAATAATTAATGATTTTTACAACTGAAGTGATTCAATCAAAAACTCGATAATAACTTTTTCCTAGAGCTGCTCTAAAGCCAAAACAATCTGTGTCCATTAATTTTGCTATTATCACTGTGAAGCTGCTTTGAAACAATCTGTATTGTGACTAGACTTGACAAGTTGAAATTTAGGGGTTAGGGTTCGGGACAGCCAACATCCAATTGAAAGTACCCAATAAATGATGATTTTATATATATTAAGCTTACTGATATTTTAAATATTATTGTGGGATTCAATATATAATAGAAGGATCTTAGTAAACATCTAACATTTGAATACTTAAATGCTTTTTAAATGTGTTTTTTGGTTGTGGGACAGCAGTTTGAACCAGTTCTGTAGAATGGCGCACAGAGCACCATATAATTACAATGCATATTGTCCAAGGTGCTTTACAGTCATTAGGTACAGTGCTCAGTGTAAATGAGTACACCCCCTTTGAAAAGTAACATTTTAAACAATATCTCAATGAACACAAAAACAATTTCCAAAATGTTGACAAGACTAAGTTTAATATAACATCTGTTTAACTTATAACATGAAAGTAAAGTTAATAATATAACTTAGATTACACATTAGGGTGATGCAAAAATGAGTACACCCCACAACAAAAACTACTACATCTAGTACTTTGTATGGCCTCCATGTTTTTTAATGACAGCACCAAATCTTCTAGGCATGGAATGAACAAGTTGGCGACATTTTGCTACATCTATCTTTTTCCATTCTTCAAGAATGACCTCTTTTAGAGACTGGATGCTGGATGGAGAGTGATGCTCAACTTTTCTCTTCAGAATTCCCCATAGGTGTTTGATTGGGTTCAGACCCTTTTATAGTCAACTGTCTGCTGGACACCTGTGTAATGAATAATTAGACTCACCTGTGGTTGAATTCTTGTTAAATTAGACATTTGTAGTCTAAAATTTAGCTTTGCTCCAGAGACTTTCAGTGGGGTGTACTAATTTTTGCATCACCCTAATTTGAGTAAAACTGAAAATTTTGTTCTCTAAGTTATATTATTAACCTTACTTTCATGTTATAAGTTAAACAGATGTTATATAAAACTTAGTCTTGTCAACATTTTGGAAATTGTTTTTGTGTTCATTGAGATATTGTTTAAAATGTTACTTTTCAAAGGGGGTGTACTCATTTACGCTGAGCACTGTAAAACAGATCAGTGGGTGCTGATCTGATGTGTAGTGGTAAACTATTCTAAAGATTGGAACTGGCTGCCTGAAACACTCTATTACCCCTATGTTTCTTGGCACCTTGAGTTGAATTTGATTCCCTGACCTAAGTGATCTAGGGGGCTGGTGAACTGAAATGAGCTCAGATAGATGGAGCAAGCTTATGAATAGATTTATAAACTAGTGTGAGTACTTTGAAATCAATTCTATAACATACAGGCAACCAGCGAAGGGAAGCAAGTATAGGCGTAATATGTTCCCGCTTACGTGTACGCGTCAATAACCTCGCAGCTAATTGCAGTAATCTAAACATGATGAAATGAAAGCATGAATGACCTTTGGTGTATCCTTAAAATTAAGAAATGGCTTAATTTTTGAAATTTGGAGAAGATGGAAAAAACTAGGCCTGACAATTAAATTGAATTGCTTGTCCATTTTAAGGTCACTATCTATAATAAAGCCCAAGTTTTTAACATATGGTTTCATGTTGATTTCAAGATGAGTGAGCTTGGCTTTTAAAGTAGCTGAAGTAGATGCTGGACCAAACACAATCATCTCAGTCTTTGATTTGTTAAGATGCAGGAAATTTAGAGATATCCAGTTCATTAGATCTTTCAAACAGGCTGCCAATATCTCAAAATCGCTTGTGTCTCCTTTTTTTTAATGGCAAGTAAATTTGGATATCGTCCGAAAAACTATGTAATGAAACTCCATGTTTTCTGAAAATATTACCCAGTGGGTAATAAAAATAAAATAAAATGGGAGCAAGAATAGAGCCTTGTGGGACTCCGTAAGCTTGGCTACGGACGAGGTGAAATTTGCAATATTAACTGTATAACATCTGTTAGACAAATAAGACTTAAACCATTTAAGAACATTACCCTGTAGGCCTACATAGCACTCTAAACAAGAAATAAGAGTGAAGTGATTAACTGTATCGAAAGCTGATGTTAGGTCCAAAAGTACTAAGACCACAGAGTTTCCAGAATCTGTAGAAACAAATATATCATTACATACTTTAAGAAGAGTCATATATTTACCTATAGCAGCAAAATAATTAAAAGTGTTGCACATTCAAAGTAAATAGCATACTTCTGCATTGCAAAATAAGGTTTTGGAATGGGAATGGGTTTATCTTTAGGTGAGGAAAAAACTTAATATTCATTTTATTATATGACTGCACTAATTAAAACGGTTCTCTTCATTATTTACTATTATTTACACAAATATTACACACATTTTTAGGTTACTGGACAAAACACTTTTACAAATTTTAAGGATCTGTACCAATTCAAATCTATTCTCACATATCCTGATTTTTCACACAACACCTTTATGAGTGTCTTCCACACCAGGCCTCACTGGCATTGGCTGTTTACTGGCATGATTCACTGGTTGGCATACCAGTTCTGTGCCAGGAGCCCTTGCAGCCAGAGCAGAAATTTAATCAGGGAATGGAGATCCAGACTGACTGCTCTGCCAGCAGAAAGACCCATGCCCCTTTTTCACCATTAGGAATAAACTGAGACAAATTGGATAAGAAAAATCTTGAGTAGATCCATATTACAGTCAAGGCTGATGGATCCCACATTAGGGACTCTAACTGCAGCTGGACTGAAAAACAGAGCCAGGAGACAGACATCTACTTCTATTTACTAGCCTTTTTTATAAAAAAAATGATGTGACTGGGTTACCTATGAATGGTCTCCTCAAGACCTCTGGTTTTGGCCTCATCTTCCCGTAACTGTTTTGTGGTCTCATCTTCCTCCGGTCCTGCAGAGGGCGCACCGTCCAGCAGCCATCTTTCCCTCAGTGCCTTTGACTACAAGAAAACGCACAGCATTTGTCAAAATGTGCAATATACAAAAGAATATACTCTGATGAACACTGTTTCCCATAATGCACTCCTTCAACCTTCTTTAAACCAATGTGACATGATATAGAAGCAATCATTGTTCTTTTTTAATTCATTGATTTTATCAGTTTTCTACCAAATGTCACTTTTACTCACAATTGGGTCAAAAATGTGAAATAATTATATATATATTTTTTTTGTTTCTTAGTGGTCAGTTATATAGTGTTGCTATTGAAAATTGCATTTAATTAAAAAATATTTGAGCACTGATTGCTGCAACTGACCAATCACAATCAAGTATTTCAAGACAGCTACTGTATGTAATAATGTTGCACATTTTATACTATTTTTTTTTTTTTTAAATAGTAAGTAGTATACAGTATATAAGTAATCAGTATGCTTGTATTCCACATTAAAATGTTTGTAATGTTATGGAAAAAATTATCCTATGTTCAGGAAGGCAACATTAATTTAACAAGAAATACAGTAAAAACAATAATATTGTGAAATATTACAACTTAAAATAACTTTTATTTTTAAATATTTTAAAATGTAATTTATTTCTGTGATTTCAAAGCTGAATTGTCAACAGTCATTACTCCATTTATCAGTGTCACATGACCCTTTTTTGTTCTAATATTTTGTGCTCAGTTATTGTCAATTATTATTGGAGCTCAATTATTAATGATGGTTCTTATTATTATCAATGTTAAGAACATTTTTGCTGCATAATATTTTTGTGGAAACAATGATATAATTTTTTCCAGAAAGTTCAAAAGAATAGCATTTATTTGAAAAAAAAGCAACCTTTTGTAATACTATAAATGTCTTTACATGTCTATACAAAATATTACTTAGCCCAAACCTTTGATTGGTAGTGTATCAGTGATCTCAAAAACAGAAAGCAGCAAAAACTGTTTTCAACATTGATAATAAGAAATTGAGTAATTGCTGCTGAATGGCAAATAGCTTTGCAATCACAGGAATAAATTACATTTTAAAACATATTCAAATAGAAAAATAATATTTTACATATTACTGTTGTTTAACTGTATTTTTGATCAAATCGTTAGTGTATATATTCTTTAACAATACAAACATAGATTTAGGGTAAATATGATGTTGTTACAATGGAGTTGCAATGCTGCTACTATCGTTTCAACCAATATCCCCCAATACAGGTCTTGACTGGTTTAGAGAAGAAATAAAAATCACACTTATTAAAAAAATGAAAGATTTAGTGACTTAGATTTAGAAGGTGATGAACATT
>RJVU01035287.1:677760-692520 GCA_003731715.1 Anabarilius grahami
CTCAGACAGAAAAACACAAGATACATTTTTGTACTGGGTTTTAATGTATGCCTTCTACGTGAGCACCAACTTTGGTGAAAAAATGAGTTAAGTAAATGCCAAAAATCATGGCTTATATCACATTCGAGTTATTTGGCATTGTTAACAGCGTAACAGTAAAAGTATAGTGTTATTTTAGCATTATTTATATATTATTGTAGTATTTATTAATATTTTGAAATAGCTTTTATTGTTATTTTTATTTAATTTCAATTTCATTTTAAATTTAGTTTTTTGCTTTTGTCATTTTTATTATTATAATTATTATTAATATAATATACACTACCGTTCAAAAGTTTGGGGTCATTAAGATTTTTAAAAGAAGTATCTTCTGCTCACCAAGCCTGCATTTATTTGATTAAAAATACAAACAAAAACAGTAATATTGTGAAATATTATTCCAATTTAAAACAGCTGTTTTCTATGTCAATATACAGTAAAGTGTAATTTATTCCTGTGATCAAAGCTGAATTTTCAGCATCATTACTTCAGTCTTCAGTGTCACATGATCCTTCAGAAATCAATCTAATATGATGATTTGATGCTCAAGAAACATTTATGATTATTATCAATGTTGAAAACAGTTATTTACATTTTTATTTTATGATGCTATGATGAATAGAAAGTTCAAAGGAACAGCATTTGTCTGAAATCTAAATCTTTTGTAACATTAAACACTACCGTTCAAAAGTTTGGGGTCAGTAAGAATTTCTATTTTATTTTTGGGGGATAGAAATAAAATTAATCAATACTTTTATTCATCAAGGATGAGTTAAACTGATCAAAAGTTACAGTAAAGACAATTATAATGTTAGAAAATATTCTATTTTGAATAAATGCTGTTCTTTTATACTTTCTATTCATCGAAGAATTTTGAAAAAAATTTGTACACAACTGTTTTCAACATTGATAATAATAATGAATGTTTCTTGAGCATCAAATCATCATATTAGATTGATTTCTGAAGGATCATGTGAGACTGAAGACTGAAATAATTATGTTGAAAATTCAGCTTTGATCACAGGAATAAATTACACTTTACTGTATATTGACATAAAAAACAGCTGTTTTAAATTGGAATAATATTTCACAATATTACTGTTTTTGTTTGTATTTTTAATCAAATAAATGCAGGCTTGTTGAGCAGAAGATACTTCTTTTAAAACATTAAAAAATCTTACTGACCCCAAACTTTTGAACGGTAGTGTATATTTTTTTAAATATTTCCATTGAGCTCAAAGGGTTAATTCACCCAAAAATTACAATAATACCATAATTTACTCATCCTCGAGCCATCCTAGGTGTATATGTCTTTCTTCTTTCAGACAAACACAATCAGAGTTATATTAAAATAAAAAAATCTGGCTCTACAATATTGTAACTAATGTGCAATCTTGACACAAATTAATACATTATGATCAATGTATCCCTTATTATTGTAAAACTTTGGTAAAATATTGATGCTTGGGTTTTAAATCTTTAAGTAAACAAAAAAATGCCCCGGGGGTATCGCATTCCGGGGGTAAAATCCGTGTTTTTGGTGGGGTTCCCCTGGTAAAATTCGCATTCCAGGTTCTTAATATCATGTTATTTGGGGTCGCATCAACACGCGGACATACTACTCACACAATTTAAATTTATTCATCGCACAGCCCGATTTTTTCGAAGCACATGCAATGTACTGCCCTGACACTATAGAAGCAGAAAAAGTAGTATGATATCATACTTTTCCAAACATATTCAGAGACATTAAAATGCCTATTCTAAACCACAGCACAAACAAAACTGGGAAAAAAGACCTCCAACAGTTCACAATCATGTACACCTGACCTGAGGGCCAAAGAGACAATACACCATATATTTAGCAGAGTGAAGCATTTCCCTCTTCACATAAACAGGATGTCTCATCACCCCCCATGGCAGATTCACCTTCCTGTGTCTGACAGGGTGTTCTTGGCCCAGACTGCACCAAATCACAGTGGTCCAGTCAACAGTGATATCAGGCCCTTTGCCTGAAAAAGCCTGGCATAATTAATAATGGATACAAGGGAAATCAAAGACTATGGAAGTACATTTCTCCACCACGTATAAAAAAAACAAAAAAAACATGCTTTGTTAAATCATAATTATGACATAAGTCATAATAAAGAGATCAAAATTCAAAATTATGTGATAAAAATTCAAAATTATGAGATCATAATTATGACAAAACGACAAAATTATGACATAAAATGTTAAATTATGGGCAAAATCATAATCATAACTAACACAGTTGAGATAAAAAGTTGAAATTATTACATAAAATGTTTAAATTATGACAATGGCACAATTAAGACATTAACTCATAATTATTAGATCACAAATCCAATTTTGGCAAAAAGTCATAATTCTCATAATCTCATAATTTTGACTTTTTATGTCATAATTATGTCTTTTTTTTATCTCATAACTATGACTTAGTAGGTCATAATTTTTTTTCTTATGTGCCAGAAATTGGCTTCTATAAAGGAGACATCGAACTTAAATTCAAATTCTGAGTTACAATGAGTGAAACAGTTATTATAAATATTAAATCCATCACTGTTTTTATTCAGTTTATTGAAGCAGTAAACTGCCACTTCATCTTCCATACTGTAGTAGACTTGCCTTTTTTAATTTTTTACCTTTCGAAAGTAACTTGTTGACGATATAGGAAAGCTACCAGTATCTGAAGTATGTGTAAAGACATGCCAATCTTGATTGGCTGACGTGAGGTCAGGTGATGTAGTGTCGTATTGTTTGTCTCACTTTTTATTTTAGGCAGTATGGCCAGCACAAATGCTAAGTTAGGAGTTGTGTGTTGCCGTGCTCCCACTTTATTACAGAGGATGACATGGGTCTGTGTATTATGTGTTTGGAAGTGGAATATGCTCAGTCAGCCCTCGAAAAAGCTGACTGTCCTCTTTGTGAGCGTTTCGCAACGAGGAAGCTCCGCTCCTGCCTGGCTCACTTCTCTTCTGCATTTGTGCCTTGTGGTTCGGGTTCTTTGATCATGGGGATCGCAACTTAACCAACTCCTAAAGCAAACTTGTGGCTCAGATCCTGCATTTGCGGAGGTGCTGCATGGATTATGCTTGCAGTTTGAGGCGAGAGCAGACGGATGTTCCCCTTTCTCTCTCTCGAATCCTGAGTTGTTTTAGTAATAACACATATTCAGCATATTCTAACCGGACCATGTAGCAACCTGTCTGGTTAATTTACTGACTGCATTTGACTCTGTGGAGTTAAATGTTAAAAATGCATCTAGCTTTGAGGAGTTAGATATGCAAAATGGATACGCATATGGGGTCTTTTTAAGTGTTAAGCTCCTGAAGTTTGCAGATGACACCACTGTCATCGGCCTCATCCACAACTGGATGTATGGTGCAGTCATGACAACCTTGAGCTGAACACGCTAAAAACAGTGGCGATGATAGTTGACTTCAGGAGGAAAACTCCTGCACTCCCCCCACTCACCATCATCAACAACTGTGGCAGCGGTGGAATCATTTCGGTTCCTGGACACTACCATCTCTCAGGACCTGAAGTGGGACAATCATATTAACTCCACTGTGAAAAAGGCCCAGCATAGGTTGTACTTCCTTTGCCAGCTGAAGAAGTTGCCACAGGAGCTGCTGACACACTTCTACTCAGCCATCATCGAGTCTGTCCTGTGTTCATCTATAACTATCTGGTTTAGTTCAGCTGCCAAATCAGACATCAGGAGACTACAACAGACAGTCCGGATTGCTGAAAGGATTTTTGGTGCTCCCTTGCCCACCCTCCTGGACCTGTACTCCTACAGAGTGAGGAAGAGGGCAAGTACAATCATCACAGACTCCACTCAACCCGGCCACAACCAGTTTGAACTGTTGCCGTCTGGACAGCGCCTCTGATCACTACTAGAACATCTAGGCACAGGAACAGCTTCTTCCCACAGGCCGTCTCCCTAATATAAACAGTTAAATGCCTCACAAGGCATATGCCTGTAAGTGCAAAACCCCACTGGTCAGTCAATTTAGTTGGTATTTATTAATTCATAATACTGTAAATGTTCATAATCCGAAAATATGTTTATTATGACTAAACCTAACTGTATCTTTATACTTTTTTATTTTTAAATGTGTTACTATATTTTCTTGTTGTTGTATTTGTACTTGTATATGTGCACTGGAAGCTTCAGTACCAAGAAAAAATCTTTGTGTGTGCAAGCACACTTTGCAATAAAGCTCTTTCTGATTCTGATTCTGAAAAAAAAAAAAAAACTGTCCGTCGGGCCACAGTTCTGGCCCTTCGTGGCCCTCAACTATTTGTCTGCTTTGGTGGTCGCTGTATAGGGTCTGCGGTCACCTAGCAGCATTGGACAACAGATGCAATATCTCTGGTCTATGAGGTGTGTGGAATGGCTTTGGCTCTAGGTGTCAGAGCAGCAGCATCGAGTTCCATTCGAAAGGGTTGGGTATGTTACCCTGTTCCTTGAGAAAGGAACTGTGTTGTGTTGCCACACTTCAGGTATGCCTGTGCAGCTTCTATCAGACAATTAGAATCTGGGGATTCCATGAAGTAGGGGCCCTATAATGATCTTGCTGACGCCCTACGTTTTGTCAACCTGACCTCACGTCAGTCAATCAAGATTGCAGTGTTTTCACACATGCTTCAGACACTGGTCACGCAGAAGCATTCTCATAGTGTCAACGCAATGATGCAGCATCTCATTCCCTTCTCATGAAACCAGGTTACATAACCTGCGACAATTTTTATCATTTATACATTTTTATCATTTAAATTGCAGTTTTATATAAAAATAAACTGCAGTCATGACAAATATGTTGGCCTCAGATGTCAGTGTCTTACCTTGAGGTGCTGAAGCTGTCGTCGGTCATCCTCTAGTTGTCTTTTCTTATTCTCAATTTCTGTCTGTCTTTTCCTCCTTTCCTGTAAATAAAGAAATCTGATATTATTCCCCAGTTTCACAGGCAAGGCTTAAGCCTAGTCCCAGACTAAAATGCATGTTTGAGCTGTTTTGACTGAAAGCAACTTGGACTGGCATATCTTAAAATATGTCAATGCCATTGCTTTGTCTCAAGATGCACACCAGTAATGTTTTTTTTCTTCTTCTTCTTTTTTCTAAGGCATGTTTATAAAAGCTACTTAAATGTCCTAATTGAACTAAGGCCTAATCCTGTCTTAATCTAATCCCTGTTTGTGAAACCAGGCCTAAGAGTAATACTGAATTAATACACATCCAAAGCACTAACATGTTTTTGCACTGATGTACTGTTAAACAAAACGCATGCAAACACAAACAACCAAAATTCTTACATTTTCTGTACCACTTAACAATTGTACTGTTCTTCTAAAGTTTGAACATCAGTTCTGTAATAACAGTATTTCCTTTTTGTATGTAAGGTTGGCTAAAAAAAATTTTTCTGAGGGATTAAATATTTTATTGAAACCTATGCCATTACTCTCAGACCAGAGCATGTGTGGTAATGAGTGCTAACAATCTTCATATGTGAGAGAAAATGAGCTGAGAACAATGTGTTCATCGATCAGTGAGATCCCAGCCAGCAAGGAGAGCATGTGTGATTGTGTCTGTGAAGTGTGCACATGTGTGTGAGAACTAAAAAAGGTGCATGGATTAACAGACTGAACAGTTACAGCCCTATTTTTTTCTTGGTAAGAAAAGACAACACAACATTTAAAATGTAAAAATAAATACAAATAAAACAATAAATAAATACAAGATTTATATTATCGTAATAAAATATTTAAGTTGACTGCTTTTCAAAACGTGATTCTATCATAAATCAAAACAAACCCCTTATTCCATTTATTCACCGACATGTCATCCAAGATGTCATCTTTCTTCAGTCTTGAAGTCCACTATATGGAGAAAAATCCTGGAATGTTTTCCTCAAAAATCTTAATTTCTTTTCGAAAGAAAGAAAGACATGAACATCTTGGATGACATAGGGGTGGTTACATTAGCAGGAAATTTTAATTCTGAAGCCTGAACTAATCCACAGGCAGACAAACTGTTTTCAAGCCACATATGTAAAAATCTCTGACCCAGTTTCAGATTTGTGAAATGGGTTCAGTAGGTGGGTTTATTAGGACTGCCAGGGGAACATGTGTAAGAATCTGACTTACTGCAATAGCCTGGAGCCGGTCCTGCTGTGTGACTGATTCTGACATCCTGAAAGACAGAGAAAATATATTAGGCTGGTAGATACAACAATGGTCAAACAGATGACAGATTAGCTTCATGTTCTGGCGTCTTGACTTTCTTAGCTTTTTTGTTGAATTCAGAAGACTGACTGTAAAATGACCTAGTTGCCGCCTTCACATAGGTATATTGTATATATGACAGGATCATACCCACACAACACACAACCACAATGATGTTGTAATTACCACTGAGGAATTTTCCTAGAGCCCTGACTTTAAAGTGTTGATTAAGAATCATGATGTAAGCATATTGTTATTGATTATTAAAATTAAAAATCAAATGAACATCACATTAAAATTCTGTGTGCGTAAGATAGATAGATAAAAAAATCTGGAAAAGTTGAGAAATATGACCTCTGAAACCTACAGAACAGTAGAACTGAAATCTGTTAAAGGTCTCAAAGATAATAATGACTGCCAAGATGCAGGTTAAAATGGTTCTTTCCCACAATTTAAGAAGGGAAAAGTTTGAAAAACGATTCTGGAGCTTTCTGAGATTTGATTCATGCTGAGTTTGATTGAGCAAGAGAAGGAAATATTCAGCTTTGGAGTGAAACTGCTAAAATTCCTTGTAAGGTTTGTGCAACTGATTCCAAGAAGAGCATAAAATGGCTAAAGAACCCTGTTAACATTGACCACATCCTCATATGGGACAGATTGCTTCAGACAAATGGCAGTGTGAAGTTCTACCTAATGACAAATTAAATCTGTTTTCCGATCAGGAACATCCTCATTCAACTCACTCCCTTATTTATTGTCAACACACACATTTTCTTGTTCATTCACTAAGGGCCCAGCCCAAAAGGTCTTCCAAACAGTAAGATGGACCCGTCTGCTGAAGGACACAGCTGTGGCGGCGGCTCTTATGCCATCAGGGAAAAGAAGAATGTGAAGGTTGTTCTCCGACCCACCACGTTCGCATTCCCATCCCCCCCACAAGAGTAAAACAGAACACCTGTACAAACAGCCTGCCAGAGGAACTTGAACGGATGACAGCAGCAAAGAGCAGAGTTATTGCATGATGCTGAACCTGGCACACCATACGCCAACACTAGGTGATTATGCAAACTTCCTTTTGGAAGGCAATATGACTGTAAGGATGATGTGTAAAACTGAGTCTGCCTTATGCTTTTTCTCTGAACTATATTTGCTTTATAAAATAGTGAATTTATATCTAAATCTCAGATATCCAAACCATCATTATGTGATCGGAAATAAAAATCTGGCAGTTATTAAAACAGGTGGAAAAATCCTATAAACTAGTGATGGGAAGTCCAATTCTTTTCCATGAACTGGTGCTTCTGTACAGTTTGTTTCAGTGAACCGGTTCAAAAAAAATTCTCCAGTTCGTTTATGTAATCACACAATGATGTCACGTATACACAATTATTTTATTAAAACAATGATGTGAAACACAGATGTTTTTATTTGTTATACTTTACAGCACAAGACATTAGAAACTTACATTTTGCCCCCTTTATGAAACCCTCGGCAGACAGTTCTCAGCATGTCAGATATGTCCAATAGACTATTCTCAGTTCAGTGTACTGTTGGACTAATGAGTACTGTTGGACACTGAATGAGTTGGCAAAAACTGGCATCAAAGGATCCTATACTCCTGGATATTGGCTCATCTCGAGTCGGAGTGACTGTAAGGCACATCCGAAAGTTAGTTTTGGTTGGAGCCCAGGCCCCAGGTGGAGTCCAGGACCTCAACTGGGCTGCTAGCCTTAGCTTGTGATTGGCAGCTGAAGGTTGACCTCGGGGGGCAGCTAAATTGCAAGGACTACACTCAGTCCAGATTTGGTCTTAACATCTGACTGTTCCAAGCAAGTGGTCATGTTGGAACTTACTGTCCCTTGGGAAGACCGGATAGAGGAGGTCCACGGGCGCAAGAAGGCCAAGTATCCCGAACTGGAAAAGGAATGTAGAAGGCATGGGTGGAGGGCCAGCTGCGAGCCCACTGAGGTGGGCTGCAGGGGCTTTGAAGGACAGTCTCTACATTGGACATGTAGTCTCTTTGGTATTAGAGGTTTGCAAGAAAGAAGAGCCACAAAGAACATCATAGAAGCTGCGGAAAAAGCTTCAAGGTGGCTGTGGACCTAAAGGGGTGATCCATGGTAGTGTGCTACTTGGACACAAGCTGGGGACTGATCACCCCCCGGATGGGTCACCCAGGCGAGGGTGTCTGATGATCTAAGATCAGAACCCTGGGTTTATCTTTAAAGATGTGTCCAAGTTGCACCATTGGGTGTTTCAGAAACCTTCTAGATCTGTGCTGACTCGAACCATGAATTGTTTCAGACGGTTCAGTCCGATTTGGTGAACTGGTTCATTTCACTAAAAAGAACCAGTTCCAATGAACGATTTGTTCGCAAACTGGACATCACTACTATAGACTTATATTGAAGGAGCGTCCTGAGCCATATCTATGGAGCAGAATAACAAGTGCATGATTCATCGAAAATAAAACCGGAATTGCAATATGGCTTTGTGTAATTATTTAAAGTAATTACATAAATATATGCACTGCATGTTTCAGAGTGAAGCACGGGGCTGTCTTCTTACACATGAGCAGTTCCATAATAACATATATTCACTAAATTTTGGCCAAATTGTGCAGGCCTACAAACCACAGCAAACCTGGATTTTTTTTAATGGCAATATTTATCCGAAAAATCACAACTAGTGTTTTTCCCCAGATCATGCAGCCCTAATTGAGAGTGAGCTCTTTTGATTTGTACCAATAAGCAACCACCCAGAACTACCTGGCAACACTCCCAGAAAACCATAGCCAATCAATAGCAACATGCTAACAACCATTCAGAACACCTTAGCGACCACCAACACCCTGGTAACCACCCACAACACCCTAAAATTGTGGCAATCCATTCACATTTTTATATAAATTATTTGTTGTCTTCACTTGTGAAATAAGAGAAACTTCTTTATCATGGCACAAATCTGAAATTGGTAGAGCATAAGGACTTTTAAAGGGGATATTTAAAAGTTGCATGTGCATGTGATTTCAGGAACAAGAGTATGTGTCGGTCAGGTCTGCTTGACTTCTGTATGGATCAGAGAAGCTTACTCAGCAGAATTCGCATCCATATCCAGACAGACTGATTCACAGCACAAAACTGCAGTTCTCCAGCCACCTGATAACACACTCCAGCATTAAGCAAAACAAGTTAAACAACTAAACAGATCTGTATGGACAGAGATATTTAATGTTAAATCTTGAAATAATAGCCTCTCATAAAATACCTCACCATATACAAGTCATACTCACGAAACTAACAAACACACTATTATATTCGATGAAGCCATGTGCACTACAATCAAACTAGTTGTGTTATGCAAATTAATTGGCCAGTTTGAGATCATTGAAACAGATTGACAGATAACAGAAGTGTAAATTGCATTTTATGTTTTCAACATTTTAGTCAATTTTGACTAAGTATTGTGTAAAATGTGTTTTTGTTTGCTTTAAGCAATTATTTGTCATTCGCAATCAATACTGAAGCAAATAATTACTGTGTCACTTGCAGCACAAATGAAATGCAAAAACAATGGTTGAATTCGGAATAGAATAATAGCATTACTCTTCTTATATATGGCAAAAATGGTGATAGTATGCTATTCCAATGACCAAATGCTTCCCGACTAGCATTGGTTAGATAAACAATTAGTCTCAGCCCTAAAGGTCTGTTCAAACCAACACAAATGTAAGGCACAAAAATTCGGTCTAATGTTCACATTTTCACATTTCCTCTAGTTTTATTCAGATGTTCACAGCGTCTTGGAGCGAACAACCCAACATTGGTTGAGCAAATATTTTGTCAGGCTGGTGGGATGCTCCAACAAAGAAAGGATGAATTCGGAATACCATATATAACACTGAAAGAAAATAATTGCTATGCTAATATGCTATTCTGAACTTAACTAATGCTTACACATTTGAGTGGAATCAGTCTATAAATGATTTACAAATACAGATATAGCTACCCATATTGGGTAAGAAGAGGGGAAGCAGGTTAGTTAGCTTCACAAATGGGGAAAAAATAAAAGCTTCATACAAAAATACCATTCCCTACAAATCGAGCTCAGTGCAAGTCTGCCGCAATGCTGGACTCAGGGTTAGTAGGTCAGTGTTGTCAGGCATAAAATTACATAATAATTTACTTCTCAGAAGACAGTAAGGACCTCACACTGATTTTTTGTTTCTCTCTTTTTTATCTATATACAGCTGCAGATTCTGTGCAGTGGAGGCTCAGTCATCTGTAAAATTAGGGTCATGTGTCTGGCTAATTTTCCTCCCATCACATGCTTATCTGCCACAGCAAGCACAAACAACAGCAGGATCTCAGAGCAAGTCCGGTCAGCACGCCCCGTTCGCCAGCTGATTAGATTTCCTTTACTAGCTTAACGCTTTAATAGCTGTCAACAGCACGTCCAAGTTGTCTTGTAATGTTATGCGAGCCAGTGATGGGGAAGCTAAAAGTTGCTTTTCAGTTAGTCACACTATAAAATACTAACAAATGTAGCCAATTAAATTTACAGTACTTATCAATTTTATATATATATATAACTTCACTTGATTTTAATTAAATGTTTTTGCAATTACATTTAAATAACTGGTGTGATTTTTAGTGGCTGTTAGTTCCCCTCAATGAGTGTAGACTACTTTAAAAAAAAAAGTATAGTGTTGGTGAAATTCTTTAATGTTTTTGAAAGAAGTCTCTTATGCTCACCAAGGCTGCATTTATTTGATCAAAAATACAGTAAAAACAGTAATATTGTGTGACATATTATTACAATTTAAAATAACTATATATTTTAAAATTGAATTATTCATGTGATGGCAGAACTTGATTTTCAGCAGCCATTACTCCAGCCATTTTCAGTATCACATGATCCTTCCAAAATCATTCTAATATACTGATTTGGTACTCAAGAAACATTTCTTATTATTATCAATGTAAAAAAAAAATGTATACATTTTCATTCTAGTCTTTGATGAATAGAAAGTTATAGAAATAATTATAGAACGTTATAGAAATAATTCTTTTGTAACATTATAAATGTCACTTTTGATCAAGTTAATGTATCCTTGCTGAATAAAATAATTTCCAAGGAAGGCATCAAGGCACATCCAAATCCAATGTTAGCTTCACTTCCTGTCTCCTGAGACACATTCATCTGATCAATTTTTGAAAATAGCATAGATGTATCCTTTGCTGCCATTGATATCCCACAATCCTGTGTTTTATTCTGTGACAGCTGAGCAAAGAAAATTAAGGTGGCATGAAAAATGTGGTTGGTGGTCAGTTTGTGTGTGGATATATGTTTTTGACCAACATTTTCCACTTTTGATGTCATTTCTAGCAAGAAATTACTATTGTAGTAATTAAATATTTGCTTAGTTACAGTGGCAGAGCCAGAGGGGTGGGAGCCACCCCAAAATTTAATTTGACGCAACACGTCTGGTGTGAGGCATGGTTCTTCATCCATAGCTCGCACACAGAGAGAGCACAAATACTTTTATTGTGCTTCAACGGACAAATACACCTAAAAGTATGACAAAATAGCTATTCTTATGCTTTTGGGGGGTGGGAATCTTTAGTCACCTCACGATCCGATTCGATTCCGATTCTGGGAGTCATGATCCGATTTCACTTTTCCGATGTACTTTTTTTAAAATCCTTAAATTTACATATACTTACATAAGTAATTATAAGTAGGCCTACTTTTTTTTTAATAATTACAAATTGAAAAATGGAATGAAAACAATTGTACGTTTGTTTGTTACATCATAGACAGCGGAAGATCTAATAAGTTGCATTCACACACGGATCTCTTTTGAAATATAATAAGTAATGCGGTTTGTCCTGTCCGTTTAATCCCTTAAGACAAAACTGGCTGTGTTTAGGCCCTACATTAATTTTGCATCATAAAACCATCTTGAGACGCAAGTAGGCTACATTAAACCACTTACACGGAGTCGCGCACAGCCGCATGCGCAAGCACTCTTTACAAACAAATCGTCAGCATTTGAAATTGAAAGAAGCCTTCTGTTACTGAGTTTCATATTTTATATAAGTCCACTGCATTCCAAACAATATAAACAATGCCTTCGTAGAGCATTTGTAAGGAAAATACTAACGGACAAGACTGCGCACAGCAACATCAAACAAAGCTCGCGTCTCTCACAGAGCATCCTGTGCAATGAAGCCCGCGAATGTCATTGTAATTCGCTTCAACCTTTCCGTACTTTATGAAAGATTATTTTACGGAAGGTTCGAGTGGTGTATGTCTGATTGTGTGTGAGGAATTGGAAGCAAGCAGAATACGGGTGTTTCTAAAGCACACTCAGCGTCATTGCGCATCTGAATAAAAACTAAGCTCAGAATCGATTCTGAAATTCTCAGAATCGATCCAGAATTGTTAGAGAGAGAATCGCAATGCATCGATGGATCCATTTTTTTCTCCCACCCCTAGTCATTATAGTTACCCCCCCAAAAACTGAATAATGTTTGTAGCTTTAACAAGGATTAATCTATTAATGTATACAGTGAAGATTATGCAATGTTATTTTACGTTTCATTATTCAATTTAAAAATGTACCTGTACCTGAATTACTGTTAGAAATACTGTTATTGAACAACGTTAAGCATTTAATTCTTAGCACTGTTCTCTACTTGTATTCAATCATGTTTTAAATTTATATTAGTTAGGCTTGTAGTTTTTGCTGTGGTATATAAATTGGAGATTAGAATTGTGAAATTTCACTGGTAACTACAATTTTGGTAGCTTATTTATCAGAATAATAGTGTAATTCTGTCATTGCTTAGTTCTCACCAAAGCTTGCTCTATTTTGCTGTAGATCATTAAACCGTTACGCTGCCTCAGAAGTCTGTCCGAAATCAGTTTAGCGAGGTACCTTCTGCCTACAAAGTCAGTGTCTGATAAGGCATTTAGGCAACAAGTCAGCAGCTTTGGACGCAACCAAAAACTAACACACACAGAAAAAAATAAACAGGACATTATGGTGACAACCATTTTGGGCAGAAGATGGTGTTTCCAATTTGTTTGGACTGTCACTGAATAATTTACTCATTACTAAAAGTAAATGAAATACTAGCCACTAAATTCATGAATTTGTAATGTTTTTTTATGATAAAAATGATGTACATTCACAAGGCACATTAGTAGCCTGAAGCGCGATTTCCTCACATCTTCAAGATCACAAGACTAGCTGCATACTAGTTTTTCTCTGTAACCCTGCTATCCAGGACAGAATAAAATTAATCTTGGCTGATAGATAATTTTTACATAAACATTGGCAAGTTGGTTATGTGTGTTGCTGCATCCGCAGTGCTAAACAGTAAAACAAACCAAAAACATTAGGTAACAAGTTCCGATTGTAAAAAAAAACCTACATATCCACAAATCCACATCTGTATTTTATTCTCTTGGACACAATAATGATGATTCTGATAGAACTTAGGCCATAAAAGGACATTATTATTTCCTCAGGTATTTACTTAGATTAATCACATATTTCACAAATTAAGCTGCTTTTGACATGCACCACTTGTTCGAAAACAGTGTAGAGAGAAGAAGGAATTCAAGGCATCTCTTTTACCCTAAAGAAATCACATCAGACATACTAGAGAACTAAAACAGATGTTTTTCCACTCAATAAAGCAGCACCTCATCTCAACACGGTCTGAATACATTCTTCTAACAGTTTCAGAAGCCAGATCATTTCATGTCTCTCAGCTGAGTTCAGGGGTGTTTTGAGGTCGTTTGGATGAGCAGACGTCTTCCTGCAGTGAAAAAAGCATGAGACACAAAGAGCAGCTTTGAGACCCCATGACTGCGGGAGTGTCCCGCAAACAGAAACATTAAGAGAACTACTCAAGCCATTTTGACCAAAGCACTAATTTGTGTTCTACTTGGAAAATAGATTAATGAACCTAGGATTAACTTCCTGTTTGTTCTCACCTCTAAGGGCAAATTCCAAACGGAAGGGAGCATCCCTATGCCCTACTCCCTTCGAAGGGCAGAGCCCTTGAAGTGGGGAATTTGGAGGGAACAGGGCACTTGCGTGCCATTATGTAGCCGTTTGGAATGCATTTGGCGAAAGGGAGCAATGAAAGACAATGTAATTTCTTAATTTTGTATATATATATACATATATATGTGTGTTATATATGTGTGTATGAGTGTATTTCTCTGTTCTCAACTTTAAAACTTGCAGTCTCATCTTTGGACACTGCATTACTTAACACATTTCTTACCTATGAAACTTATTTAAACATAACATGACAAAAATATGTGAAATACAGGTCCTTCTCAAAAAATTAGCATATTGGGATAAAGTTCATTATTTTCCATAATGTAATGATAAAAATTAAACTTTCATATATTTTAGATTCATTGCACACCAACTGAAATATTTCAGGT
>RJVU01035287.1:692533-705623 GCA_003731715.1 Anabarilius grahami
CCTGAATTGCTCTGTTTGTAAGTTAACTCAAACTCTCATCTAGCTTTAAAATGAATCATGAGTATTTGCTGGGTCACATGACCATAAATGATAAGTACCTCCTGGAAGTGACCATCGCATGTACCCTTCGCTAACGGCCTTGTGGAAGGGTCCTTCGTGAAGGGATTCAGTTGTTCACTTTCGTTTGGAACACCCCCTCAAATGGCGTCCCCCCATTTGGAATTTGCCCTAAATCTAATGGACACAAAAATTAAGGGCCCAATAAAACTGACTTTTTTATTACTTATTATTATTAATAATATTTTGTATTATTAATTGCCTAAATTATTACATTATTAGCTAACTGCATTCTTAAATTGTAATGTTGACTTGCATTCTCTGTAAAGCTGCTTTGAAACGATATGTATTGTGAAAAGCGCTATACAAATAAATGTGAATTGAATTGAATTGAAATTATTCTTTCCCATTTCTTTTTAAGAGGTTACTGATCAAGAAACCAAATTGCTTTATGTGTTATGTGATTTTGTCATTTCGTCATTTTTTATATTTCTATATTTCTATTTAGCTTTAAAGGGATAGTTTGACTATCTTCTTTCAGATGAACACAATCGGAGATATATTTAAAAATATCCTTGCTCCTCCGAGCTTTATAATGGTTGTGAATGGGGGGGTACATTTTGAAGCAAAAGTAAAATGCATCCAGCCATAATAAAAGTAATCCATACGACTCCAGTGGGTTAATAAAGGCCTTTTGAAGCGAAGCGAATGGGTTTTTGTAAAAAAATATCCATATTTATAATATATTTATAAATTAACTAGCTTCGGCAGACGACCGTACGCATACTGCGCAAGTCGACTTAACCCAAATAAGTAAACTCTGTCGCGATGTATGACACAGGTTGTAGGAGTATCATAAGCTTAGACGTCTCTCGATGTTCAAATAGGGCGGGGCAACAAACTCAAGCTCCTCTTCTTTTATATCAAAATCTTCCGACTTTTCTCTTTAAAAATGTTTGTTTTAGACTTCTAATTCGTGACCGGTGTTTTGTTTTGCTCTATCCTCTGTGTTTCCGCGTTCGTCATTGCGTCGGGTCAGAGGTTGCTCTTCCGCTGCAAATTGAGACATACGGCCGTCTGTCGGAAGCTAGTTATTATAGTTAATGAAGTTTTAAATACGTTTGTCTGAAAGAAGATTTACTTGAGGGTAAGAAAATCATTGGATGATTAAAATTTTTGGGTGAACTATCCCTTTAATTTTTTGGCATTTCTAATTTTCGTTCAAGTCGGGGGTTTTTTTGTTGTTGTTGTTTTTTTAGTTTATGTTTATCATCTAATATTTATTCATTCAGCTTTATTTAATTTAATGAAAACTAAGTAGCATGACTCTTGGAATTTTACACATTGTAACTCATGACATTTTATGTCTAAATCAGTCTGCATTCCAGTAGCAGAACTGTCAAGAATCCACCTAATGAGCCATGCTCCTATAATGACCCTACAAAACTAATAACCATAACTCAGTAAAACACACTTAAATGTCAAGGCTAAGTACTTCAATGCTTAGAGATCATTGGTTTAACCTTTACTACTGCTGCTTGTGGAGGAAAGGATATGGACAGAGGCTTCCAGACTATAACCAGTGACATATTATCATATAATATTATAATGTCTTAGAAGAAAAGGTTCTTAAAAGGGTTCTGTCAGTGTCAGGGGCTTCATATACAACCTTTTAGGTGTTTCCATCATGGGATCATTTTATGGATGGTTTTAATTAATTAATTTTGTTTTTAATTTTAATTATATTTTGTGAATTAAACAGCTTGCAAATATATTTTATAAGTAGAAAAATTTGAAAAAACATGTTAGAGTGTACTGTAGAGTGTACAAATGGTTTGAGATCTTTCAATCTATTTCCACACTCTCTAAAGATTTCCAAAGAGAATTCAGCCAAGGAAATTACATGCTTAGCCTGAAGCATGGACACAGACCCTATAGACTGACTCTGATTTATAGTGTAAGTTTAACACATGTGCAGGGCTGTTCATGCCTTTGGGTTCAACACTAGTGATGGAGGCATCCAGCAGCCTCACAGACAGAAGCGTCACAGCAGAGTAATCATGTCTGGTTATAGGGTCACAGACACAGCTGAGCAGCAGGAGATGAGAGGCCAGATTCTGCTGGTGCTGTTCTATGAGAACTCTATGAACGGGTGAATGTGTCATCATTTACAACATCATTTTTATGGCTGCCCCCGAATAAAGATCAAGTCAATAGGGTTCAAAGAATATACTGATTCTGAGACATTTTTAAAAATATCACCTTTTGTGCTCTACAGAATTAAGAAAGTTATACAAGTTTGGAACAATATGGGTGAGTAAAGTATTCCTTTAACTAAGGCTTAAATGTAATGCACAGGCTTTGTGTATCTACTGTACCTGTGACATGGTTTATTGCAAAATATGCCAATGTAACAACACACACACACCAAAAAAAACAAAAAAAAATCCAATATGCTTTGAACCTTGGATTAGGAGAACCTAGGATAATTGCTACTTTTTATCTAATTCTGACTTCTTTTCTCAAATTGCAAGTTTATATCTCACAATTCTGACTTTATAACTCACAATTGCATGTTATAAAGTTAGAATTGCGAGATATAAACTTGCAATTGCAAGAAACAAAGTCAAAATTGTGAAATAAAGTCGCAATTATTTTGTTTTTTATTCAGTGGCGGAAACAAGCTTCCATAGGGCTCAATTTATATTGTGATCACAAATTAAGAATTTTAGAACAAGATATTGTGGCCATAAATTAATATGAATTAACAAATTGGTAAAACATGGCCACAATTTAACTAAAACGAAGGAACAAATTAGTACATGGTTTTAAGTTTAACACTGAAAACGGTATTGTACTTTGTCTACAGCATTATGGAAAAAATGGAACACTATGGCAACATCTTTCTCACCTGTATGCAATGGCATTTTGCCAGGGGTTGGGCAGAACTGACGGAACTGCAGTTTCTTTCAGTTTTTTCCCTTGTTTGCTAAGAAGTATTTCCTACTAAATCAAGGCAGTATTTGACTCTGGTCAAGCGTATCCATAGCAGACTGGTGGGAGTGGCCTTGGATGGCAACATGCCCAGTGCATTATGGGAGTTGAAGTTTTCCGTCCTATAAGGCAAAAGGGCAGACGACAGCCTTTTTCTTAGTTTTCTCTATAGTCAGGTAGCACCGATGTCAAAAATGTGTGCGTCTTTCTACAGCATAGTCATCCAATTTGAATTGAAAGCCCATTTTTCCAAGAGTGAAATACCCCTTTAACTAAAACAAGGGAGTGAGTAAGTAGGGGTTGCCTGTCTACGACTATGCCACAGGTGGGAATGAGTTCTTGTGGCCATGATGTCTATTCTTCCACGCCATGTGCAGGTCTCTGTACAAGACGTCTTTACAAAGTGTAAAAAAAGTGTACAAAATAATCCTGCAATCCTGGAAAGGAAATGATGCAATGACTCAGTAGTTACATGCACGTTCAGCCTGATATCCATATCCAAAGTTGCTGTACTGAAATCAACACTATTCTGTCCAGGGAAACAGGCACGTCCCTATTGATTTACTCATGAACTGCTGAAAGAATACTGTCTAATTTATATGACCTCGCCCCATATTGTCAGTAAAGGGTGTTGGCCATAACAGATAAATGAGATAACACAAACTCCTCTCACACAGATAGTTAATAACAAAGCAAAGAGAATAACAACATGGACAGGAAGTGAAGGGAAGAGGATACATTAGTTTTAAATCATGGTGGGAAGCGTTTCCTATTTGCTTTTTTAATTCGCTTTAGTTCTCACTCAGTTTTCATCTGACTTTGAGGAACCCTGACCAAGCAGTTTCAGGCCTGTTCATTAGGGCTCAGCTCAGACACGGAGTCTGATGAATCCTTTGAAGCTTCCCAGCATTCCTCAGCACATGTGGCAGAAATCAGCACTTCATAAGCAAGAGGAAAGGATGACAGTGGAGAAATGGTACACATGCTGAGTTTCAAAGCAACATCAACAGGAACTGATGGGCCCATCAACCTTCTCATTGAAGCCTGAGATTAATAATGCTCCATTTTGACTTTCCCCTTAAGTGAAAGGGAAAACGAGCAGCTTTATCATTCTCAAATTTCACCACAACTGCACTGGTCATAAAAAGGCAATATGCAGTACCCAAAATACACAATAGGATTATACATACAATTACCACCACATTTTTTTTCAGCTAAAAGCAGCTCATATCATATTTCAGGGAAGATATTTTCATTGTGCCAATAAAACAGCGCCTAATTTCATCCTCTCCTGAACGTAGTGGTCATTTATGGGGTTTCAGACAGACCCATGCGAGTCACTAATGGAAGGGCATGTGTCATCCGATATGGGTAGGGCCTTTCATTCAGATTCCAGGAGCAACTGTCAGCCCACCCCTCATCTCGCTCCCTCTCCCTCTGGTGTAGTACATTACAGTAATTAAGTCTGCCGGCAGTTGTCTCTGCTCTTCTAGCTAAAGCCCCGGTCTTGATGTATGTATCCTCTCAGTTTCACAGAGGGAAACAGGATTCTCAGTGCATGGATTATTAGGTTGTTTCACATATCAATACAGCTCACTGCATTCTTAAGAAATCAGACAGGCAGAAATCTTCTGTGTACCGTTAATGTACCAATAAATCTTTTTATTTGACATGCTTAAATTCCTCCACATCTATTTTCTGAATGCAACTTAATGATCTCATTAAGGATAATTTATCCATATGTTTAATTTTGTAACTTTGTCATTTTTAATCAAAATATCACAACTAACGACAGACTATTTCACTCTCTGGTGAAGTATGCCAGACTTTTTCAATAAAAGCTTTGCTTTAACCCCGCCCCTTTCTTACAATCATCTGCAACCTTGTATTCAGATCTGCCTCCATCCAATCAACAACAGATGGATAATTTAATTTTTTTTTTTTTTGGTTAATATTCCGTTTTGTCTCAGATGTACATCACAATATAGAAGAAATTATCTGTTGCTTTTCCATTACATCACAACTATAATTTTTCTTTCTCAGTGTGGTGCATTACACAAGCACTAACTTGCAAAATTCAATTTAATATACAATGTACTGAATTGTTGCAATATTACTAGATTTGTATTGTTCGAAGCAAATATCAGCACAGCAACAGAAGTTAAAGTTCAGAGTAATCAACAGAAATGCAGCAGAGAAAAAAGAAAGACCATTCATAATTCAGTATGCAAATGAATGCAAGAAAGAAGACCAATCACAATACAGTATGCACATTAGCAATACCCAAATCACTTTTTAGTTTTAATTGAAAATATAGTCTACATTTTGAATGAAAGCAAAGTTGTGTGATTTTGTATGAGACTTTTAAAAGAGCATCTGTATTTTTCTCTTATTACAGTATCAACCTTATTTTGCAATGTAGAAGAAAGCTATTTTCTGCGCATGTGCAAAACTTTCGATTCATTAGCCGCTGTATGTAAATAACTAGATGTGCAGTATATGGTGAAACTATTTGTGCAGAAAAAGTGTTTATGATTATTAGAGTTAATTAAAATAACATGACAACGAATACTAGTTTGCAATATCAAGCAAACAACTGGAAAATAAGGTGGATAGCTCAAAGTGGGGTTTCTTTCGCTAGTGTGCGTGGAGCAAGAACTATAAAATCTGGAGATGGATTTTAAAAGTGGAGATGGAGTGGAGGAGTGATGCGTTATGCAGAGGGGAGATATCTGTAAATCCATTCCATTCATTTACATGCTCCAATCCACACTTTTATTCAGTTCCTTGCTTCTTTAAACCCAAAGCACACTATTTTGGCTTCTTTTCGAACTATTTTCGTTGGCGGCGATCAAATATTAAATTAAATTTGCCTATTTCTGTATTTCAGTTCCTTGTTTTAGGACTTCTGTTGTCACAATCGTTCTGTAGTGCTGAATATAAGCATGGCAGATTAGTAGCCTCGTGCCTATGACCGAAACACAGTAGTGGTTACAGTAGCCACCGCGATACTGTACACAAACACACATGTAGCTGAATAGCATTTTTGGTAACTAAGTACCTCAAAGATTAAAAAAGAGACATGCTGCTTCAAAATTAGCCTTCTAAACAACTGCACTGAGTGTCAATGCCATGAAGGAGAAACCTATTTCTGTCAGCACTGGGGATATAGAGCGCATGTGTGCTGGATGCTGCTCACCGCTGGATGTCATACCGTTATCCGCTGACCGTAGCTACACACTACAACACAGCAAAATATACAATATAGCCCCAAAACGATCGGCGTTTTTTAACATTAACATTTTCAACAACCCTATTGCAAATATACCGTTTAATTGTTCCATAGGTAGGCAACGCAAGAAAGCAAATCTCTGTATACTGCAACAGAAGAGCAGAGCTTGGGATGTTTTGCAGGTGTGGCTCCGTTCACTCATTATCAGGGCCAGCGACACACTGGCCTGCATACTAAATGAAGAATAGTTGCTATACTTACTGCATAGTGTCCCAATGCTGTTTCCCTCAAATTTCAGGTTTATTCTCCCGTTTGTTTTTTATCAGAGGCGCAGCACCATCAGTGTCAGCCCCGTGTCTTCTCCCTGTGTGTGAGTAGTGAGACCGGGAGCTGCTGCTGCTGCTGCTGGCGTCCCTCCCCTGAATCTGCCCCTCTCTGCCATATGATCAGTCCACCGCGATCTGGGGAAAAAAAAAAACACTCCAAGGACGTGTCAACGAGCTCTAAAGCGGATCCCTATTTAATAGCTCTTTATGAACTTTCTGAGAGTATCCGGGTTATCAGAGATCTGATATTTGTATATATGCTCGTCTATAGATGTTTTATTTTAAGGATATTTGGCCCAGTGTGATAATTAATGGTGAGATTTGTCGCCCCCTCATGGACGTAGAAGGTACTACGAGTCAATGTAAACGTGTTGACATCATGTTGCAAATCATTTATTTATTTTTTTATTTTAAGTCAAGTCAAGTCATCTTCATTTATGTAGCGCTTTTCACAATTCATATTGTTTCAAAGCAGCTTCACAGTGACAATAGGACAATTCTTATCGAGCTAAAGTTGGTTTTTGATTGAATCACTTCTGTTGTAAAAAAAAAAAATTGTTACGTTAGGGGCCGCTTAAATGACACCTTTCCTACTGAAAACCGAATACCTTTAATGCATTCTTGCCGTTCATTTACGTGTTTAGTCTAATGAGATTCTGTTGAGTTACATCAAAACTCTCAATTTGGCATTTAAAAATGTATTCACTATAAAAAAATATATTTCTTTTGCCTTTGGATTTTTCTCCATCCACTGCATTGTCTGTTCTGAATGTTGTTTAAATACAACTTTTATTTATTTAAATAATTTCTTTTGACACAGCTGCTTGATTTTTTGTATAGACAAAATATGATTCTTGTTCATGTAACCTCTTTAACCTCTTCATTGTTCATTAAAAAGTCAATTACAGTAACATAATCTAATGTGCACTTGTGCTGCAAAATGATTTGAAAAGAAGATTATTCTTCATGAGTCATGACATATTAACTTTAATTAAAGGGTTGAAAAGTTGTGTAAGTGCATGTACAGAACTTTTCATAATTATTAAAGGTGCAATATGTAATATTTTTTTGCAGTAAAATATCCAAAAACCACTAGGCCAGCGTTATATATTTTGTTCACTTGAGTACTTACAATATCTCTAATGTTTCCAATTATTTGTAAATCGTGAGAAAATTGCAATTTTAATCAAGGCTCCGGGACGTGTGAGGAGTCGCCTGTCAATTGCGTCTTACCAGCGTTAACCTCGCTTTCCGGTTTTATTTTGTAGAAACCATGGAAACACCAAAGACGCTTTAATATATTATACGTTTTAATAGACAAGGGAACAACTGTTTTGATATATTTATAGACAGAAAACGAATTGTTGTTATATAGCTCAACACGTTTAGTCTTATTGTTTAAATCTAATTTTCTTGATTTTTTGCGAGTAACATGCTTTACTATGCCTCAGAGAAAAACACCCACAGCACTCACTCCTACTCTGCTTCATACTACAGAAACGTTAATAATCGCATCCATGAACATGATTTCTTCCCGAGTCCCATCCCTATTCTTTTGCACCGTCCGTGAGGCGAAGACCACATGTCCCAAGATTCCGCGCTCAAACTTGGCGTCATCAAGCCACGCCTTTGTTTTGAATAGGCCTCTAGCGACCTCTGGCGGACAGAATTCTTACATACTGCATCTTTAATGTATGTATCCCTTGCACTGCATCTGATATGCACAAATAAATATGGGGAATATCTAAATATGTATATGTAATAATATATATGATCCTATTTTATAAATTTGTATCTTTCCTATTTTTAAATTAAGTAAAAAATAAATATATATTTAATAATAAATCATTAAAAAAAAACATTTTTAATGGTTATTTTTGATTTTCTAAAATTGCAGTCATTATTTTATTCATGTTATTGTTTACATTGAATATAATTAGACATGGGTTATGTTATTTACAGATTATATTATGCCAGTATGACACTATATGACAATCTGTGGTGTGCTTCTTTCAGCTGACACTGCAGCTGCGTTGTGTGTTTGGCAGGCAGCCTGTAGATGGAGTACATTACCAGCTCTTGCTGTACATTTACTGCCATAGAAATGTTACCATGGCCATTGGATTCTATTATAGGAATCTAAATTAATTTTGAAATGGGTAATAAATCATTGAAGATGCGTAAAATCAATGAAATTTATAAGCTGAGCACAATTTTGTCCTTCTCACTAACGGAGACAACAGTAAAGCTTTTATCTGTCTGACCTCTACAACAAGATAACAGCTTCAAAGTCTTCAAAAAAGAGCAAACACTGTCAGAAATATATTCACATATGTTCTTGTCGAATGCATAGCTTCACTGAATCTCTAATGTTAAATATCATTTAAATAACATATCAGTGACTTATTGAGCTTGTTTAACACAGTGGACATTTTTCTCAGGCAAATCTCGCCTTTTTGAAGGATTCATTTCCAGCCCACACAGCTCCACCCTGATGCTCCTGCAGCCAGTCCTCACGCAGACTCTTCGGCAGCCTGCACACGGAGCCTCCTCACTGGCCTGCCAGTTGCCGTGGTAACTTGACATGTCTCCATTTGCTCTGATCAATGGAAATGTTGCCGTCGCAGGGGATTGGAGCGCTGCCAGCTCTCTCGGAGTGCAACGTAAATCCCTCTCTCTCGCTCCAAGACAGGGAAGACACAAAAGAAAAAATGGTGGCAGGGGAAGTGGTGGGGTGGTGTAATGCCATCTGGGTGGTTTCTTTGCCTATGTGGTCAGGGTTAAATGATCACTCATGAGGCAAATCATTTCATTTGAGTGCACTGATTCTGTAATAACAAAACAATCAGTTTGAGTGTCACTCCTGCGATATGGAATAAGGGATTTTCCTCAAATGATCAGCCTTCCAGATTTTGCTGAGTGTAAATTTCTGTCGGGAGGAGAGGGGGTTCAAATGGCTGTGGCATCAGTGTGTGTACTGCGGAAGAGGATTTGATTTCAGCATGATGCTGTCTGTCATGACAAACCTTGAGGAACCGTGAGCAGTGTATAGAAAACCCTTTTTGAAGTCAGATTTAAGGCTTTGTTTGTTCTCTAATAGATCTCTGAAACATGACCACAGTGAAATTTAACATGACATGCTTAAAGGCACGATATGTAAGATTTTTGGGTTGTGCTTTATTTTACAGTATCTGCACTTATGTGTACTTACAACGTACTTACCTAACAAAGTACTGGTCAATATAAGGTAATGCCGGCTCGTCGGGGGAGGCACAGCCTACCCAAAATTTTGAGGAGAAAATCGAAGAAGGATGATTTAATGTTAATAAAATTCCCAGTTATTCGTATCATTTCATGTCTCAGAATTTGTATATTGTTGTTCACCACTGTAACACTACTGTAACATTACTGAAATCGAAAGCACCACTGTTCTTTCACGAACCTGTCGAATCTGCCGATGTCATTACAACCCCAAAGGGGATTGAGAAGGGGAGGGGGAGGCACATCCAGAGCCGGCCTCTGTGCCTCAGTTGGTAAAAAATTAGCCAATCACCATCGAATGTTTTACATTCAGCACTTAAAAGATACATTACAGAGGATTCTAGCCTCCCTTGGTATATCAACCGATCATCGTAGAGACGTAAATTACGTGAATAACGTGATATTAGTTTGAACTGCTACCGCTGCACTGATAATGTACCAAGTATCTTAATTATGGAGAGTAGCGATATTGAATATTTGATTGCCAATAAATTTACCAAGCTATCATTCAGACAGTCTACAAATTAAAAATGAAGGAAGACTCCACACCTAAGTTGGATATATAGGCTACAGCAGTAAGCATCACTAAGCAGCCCAATGCACTCTTTTAACACAGACATTTAAGGAGGAATGGATGTTTGCTTCAAGTAATAGGCTAGGTGAGTGAAATTATATTTGTATTATCTTGCTGCATATGTGTCATTTTCTTTAAATGTTCTATCTACAAGTGAGCAAAAAAGACAATTTAAAGCAGTTAAGCTAATAATAATCTTCGGCAGGGGATCCCCAGACCACTAGAATTTAGTATACCTCCTCTATTTTAAAACCCATGAGCCGCCCCACAAGTGTAGGTTCAGGGGTAGGTTCAGGGTTAGTTATTACCTAGTTATTCCAATTACTATAATAAGTACATAGTATGTACATGTGGAACAGGACTGTAAAATAAAGTGCTACCGATTTTTGGATTAAACATCCAAAAAACACTAGAACAATGATATATATTTTGTTGACTTGTGTACTTACATTATCCCAAATGTTTCCAACAATGTTTAAATCCAGAGAAATCAGCAATTTTAACCAGTGTAATGGACCGTGCCATTGCTTCGTCAATGTCGTCATATCCGCGGTACCCTCGATTTCTTCTTTTACTTCCGTTGAAACACCAATAATGCTTTAAAGGGTTAGTTCATCCAAAAATGAAATTTCTGTCATTAATTACTCACCGTCATGTCGTTCCACACTCATAAGACCTTCCAATCATCTTCGGAACACAAATTAAGATATTTTTTAAGAAATCCGAGATTTTTCTGATACCCAAGAGAAAGCAATATAATCACCATATTCAAGGTCCAGAAAAGTAATAAAGACATTGTTAAAATAGTCCACGTGATTACAGTGGTTAGACCTTAATCTTATGAAGGGACGAGAACACTTTTTGTGCACAAAAACAAAACAAAAATAATGACTTTATTCCCTTTCAGTCTACTACGCTGTTTACATTGTATAGACAGTGCAGCGCTTCCAGGTTCTACGTCTGAATACCGACTCATTCGCATGCGTTGTGGTGCTCATGTGAACAGCGTCAGCAAATATTGAGTCGCGTTCTGATGTAGAACCCGGAAGCACTGCACTGTGTGTACAACTTAAACAGCGTAGGAGACCTAAAGGAAAGACAAGAAATTGTTGAATAAAGTCGTTATTTTTGTTTTGTTTTTGCACGTAAAAAGTATTCTCGTCGCTTCTGAACGTTAAGGTTGAACCACTGCAGTTACGTGGACTATTTTAATATTCTCTTTTCTGGACCTTGAATGTGGTAATTACATTGCTTTCTCTTGGGGATCAGAAACCTCTCAGATTTCATCAAAAATATATTCATTTGTGTTCCGAAGATGAACCAAGGTCTTATGGGTGTGGAATGACATGAGGGTGAGGGAATTTGACTGACAGGCGATCTAACCAATCATAACGCCCAATCCGCCGTTTTGTCCGACAAAGCAGTCAGGGGAGTTAGTGGATTACCATCAGTTGACTTGAACTTGAAAATGGTGTGTACTGACGTCTTTCCACGGTTGAAACAACATTCCTTCTGATGTTCATTCATATTTATTTGATGCTATAAATTAACTAGTAGGAAGATATGATTGGTTCACGAGCTGCTTGAACTGAGGCACTACAGTGATCCGTTATGACACATTAAAGGGTTAGTTCACCCCAAAATGAAAATTCTGTCATTAACTACTCACCTTCATGTCGTTTCTCACACGTAAGACGAAAACGAACAATCTTAAGTTAACTCAACTAAACATTTTTGGTATGACTGACAACTTAATTTCAGTCAGTTTAACTGTTATTTACAAAAGTTGAGTAAACAAGAAAAAGCCAGGGGAAATTAGTACCAAGATTTTTTTTGTTGTACTGGCTTAAATTTTTTTACAGTGTTGTTCACATTTCTTTAAAAATTAAAAAAATTTAAATTTGACACTTTGATGCTGATTTGGTGCTCAAGAATAAAAAAATCTTATTATTAGCATTGTTGAAAACATAATATTTTTGTATAAATCATTAAACTTTTTTTCAGGATTGTTTGAAAGTTCAAAAGAACAGCATTTATTTGAATTAGAAATCTTTTGTGATACTGTAAAAGTCCTTACTGCCACTTAACTTAAATGTTCATTTTAATGCATCCTAGCAGATTAAAAGTGTTAATCTCTTACTGTTACCAAACTTTCGATGTGACCCATTTTTCGAACTCGGCTGCTCTGTGCTTCACGGAGACCTGGCTGAACGACGCCATTCCGGACAGCGCGTTAAGTCTGCCGGGCTTTCAGCTGTTTAGATCAGATCGCGACGCAGAATCAACGGGGAAATCACGCGGTGGTGGGACGTGCTTTTACATCAACGAAAGGTGGTGTTCAGATGTAACTGTGTTAAAGAAGATGTGCTGTCCAGATCTTGAAACACTCTTCATTAACTGCAAGCCGTTCTATTCGCCGCGGGAGTTTTGCTCGTTCATTCTAGTGAGCGTCTACATTCCTCCGCAAGCGCACGTGAGCTCGGCTTTACAGATACTCGCTGATATGATCACAGAGAGCGAGCAACAACACCCGGACTCTGTTTTAATCATTCTCGGGGACTTTAATAAAGCCGTTCTCTCACGTGAACTTCCAAAATACAGACAGCATGTTACTTGTCCCACCAGAGACAGTAATACACTGGATCA
>RJVU01035287.1:708938-737005 GCA_003731715.1 Anabarilius grahami
CATCAGTATTAAAACAATAAAAGACCTGAAATATTTCAGTTGGTGTGCAATGAATCTAAAATATATGAAAGTTTAATTTTTATCATTACATTATGGAAAATAATGAACTTTATCACAATATGCTAATTTTTTGAGAAGGACCTGTATACATATATATATATATATTTTTTTTTGCACTTTGTCTATCTTGTAAATTTGTATATTATTATTTTATTCTTTTTATTATGTGTCTTGTCTTGTCGCTGTCAGTTGCACTGTGGAGCTTCTGTCACTAAAACAAATTCCTAGTATGTGTAAACAACATACCTGGCAATAAAGCTCTTTCTGATTCTGATTTTGATTCTGATTTTGAGGGTTCACCAGTCGAGAACCTCTACAGTTCATAATGACCAGTTTTGCCAAGTAAAGTCCACTATACCTGAGTCATTAGCATTGAGAAGTGGTCCACAACTCAAAGCTCTGCAAAAAGTGTGACATTTGGCCTCCTGAGTTGGTGCGAGAGCCCAGTAAAAGTGCTTTGCAAAATAAAAGCTTTATCACCACAAGCAGCCGAAGCACCTGGAGATCAAAGGGCCACTGTCTTCATTAAAGCTCTTGAAAATTTAATTAACGTGAATTTAATCAGGGTGAGTAAACTGAATACCAGGAGGGGATGAGAGAAAGTCATATCTCCTCGGGTCTGCAGCAGACGACAGATTGCATTCTTCCTCTATTTATTTTGTACACATAAATATGATAAATCATTAGCAAAAAACAATTAAGAACTTGTATGTTGGTGTGTAGTTGGGTTGTTGAATTTGCAGGTACTATTTCTATTTATTTTACTTTATTGTTGGACTCCTGCATTATTTGATCCATGAGGACAAGTTAGCTCCTGCCAACAGATGAAGAACAGGCTGATGAAATAAGAAATATTTTGTGGACTAAATATCCAAAACTCACTAGTAAATCATTTGATAAGAAATATTTCCAAACCATCTCTAATCCATCAAATGAAAAATTGAAAATTAATGTAGCAAAGTGACAGCTTTCAATTGAATAATATTTCTACATAACATTATTCCAGAGTCTTCTATTTCATTTTTCTTTAGTCTTTTGAAAATTGATTACATCAGATATCACATAATAAACCGAGCCATACACCTCACAGCTGAAAATAAAGGAAACTTTGTCAGTGCTCAAAATCCATTCCAACCTCTCATCTTTCAAAGCATTCAATGTAATCAAATGAATTGAATGTCTATGTGATTGTGAGCCCAGACCTGCCCCTTGAAACACACATAGTTCTTATTAAAATGAAAAATTGCACCGTACTGAAGGCCCCCACTGCTCAACCCAGTCACCATAGCAACAGCCAGAGCTCTGTTTGTGCTTTTGCAGAGTTCACGATAGTTGCAGTGTATGGCGTGGGCACTGCTCGTGTTTGGAAAGCGTATGTAGGCGTCAGAGTTGACTATATGGAAGAAGCAAATACTGATGCCAGGTGAACCATCAGCTTTTTGAGAGGTTGCAACATCACACATAAAGACTTGAAACATTTTTACGTAAGCCAGCGTGTCTGTGCCTAATGATCATTTGGAATCAACTAAGAAATGATTTACTTGGGCATCCATTTTTGGTACTTCCTATTCGACTATTAATTGTTATAATTACATTTACAGAACATTTATTCATTTAGCAGACTACATCTGCAGTCTGTTTGAAATGTAGCAGTGAAATACTGACATATCTTTAAAAGTTAGTGCCTTTAAAATATTTTTTAGGTGGCTTGACATTCGTTTGGACTGACAGAAAGCTAATTGTTGATGCCTCTAGCGGAGAAAAAAACATCCTTTGTGCATCTCTGCAGTATTCACTGTGAGCATTGCATGGCAACGGTATAATTAAACCCCAGGTGTGGGATGCTGTCTAAGCATCTTATATATTTCATCATTTTTATTTCTTGGTAAAATCACTATAATCATTACTCATAAACCCCTATTTTCCTTTAATCTAAGTAATAACAATCTGTTACAAATGGTGCACTTTGCAGTAGCTGAAAAACCTTATTTTTTTATTCTCTTCCTGTCAGTTATGAATGGTGACTTGTGACATCCTGCATCGGAAAGTTTCATATTCAAACTCATTTTATATTTAGGAATGCTTGCACTGCCAGTGCGTTGGTTTAATTTGCATTTAATAAGAATTTAAAGTATGACCTCAGCAAGTCTTGCAAAAATGCTCTAGGCTAAAAATTATCTCTGGTAGGGAGATTAAAAAATCCAGTTTAATGAGAAATCAAGCGGTTTAAAAATCAGGTCCCAAATGCAAGCACGTCATACTTGAATCAAACTTAAAAGCACAGCATTTTGCAGATCTGCAGAATGTTTTATTGGTTAATGTTTTTGGTTAATTACTGTAAATATTTAAGTGATCATTTAGACCTCAAGTGCCATTGTGCTCCTGGGAGCTTTCTTAGTGTAACATAATCAAATGCCACACAGATCTACACTCTGCATCAACACACACATACACACACATGTTCGTTTTTGTGAATTGTGGGGACATTCCATAGGCGTAATGGTTTTTATACTGTACAAACCGTATTTTCTATCCCCATACATTACCCCTACCCCTAAACCTAACCATCACAGGAAACTGTGCACACTTTTACTTTCTCACAAAAACTCATTCTGTATGATTTATAAGCCTTTTGAAAAGTGGGGACATGGGTAATGTCCTCATAAGTCACCTCTTTTTGTAATACCTATGTCATACCCATGTCATTATACACATTTGTGTCCTGATATGTCACAAAAACGCATGCGCGCACACACACACACACACAGGTTTGTTTTTGTAAATTGTGGGGACATTCCATAGGCGTAATGGCTTTTATACTGTACAAACTGTACATTCTATAACCCTACACTACCCCTACTCCTAAACCTACCCATCACAGAAAACTGTGCACATTTTTTCTTTCTCACAAAAACTCATTCTGTATGATTTATTAGCCTTTTAAAAAATGGGGACATGGGGTAATGTCCTCATAAGTCAATTTGTAAATTCGTAATTTGTGGGGTCAACTGTCAACTGGTAATAAATACAAGCACGCACACAAACACACACACACACACACAAATATATACCTCTAAGCAGTATCTAAAAATGGCCTTTTGTAAAAACACACACAAAAAATTAGAACAGGCATGGTTTATTTTTTGAGCATTAATAAATTATAAGGTGGTCACATTTATCTTTTTCCAGAAAAAATTCCACAGGTGAAATGTGAAACTTTTAATGCAAATTTGCTACAAATTTGAGCAAACTTCATGCATCGCTACATTATTGCCAATGGGCCTACTTTACCTGTAAAATTTTGCAGAAGTTTCGTGGCAATGCCTTTAGATTCTGTCACAATCACCTATGAGAGTGCCCGTATTGCCACCAGAGGGCACTCCACCCTGGACTTTTGCCACACCATCCAGGACTTCATTTCCCATAGTTCATTGCCTGGTCTAATCATCCATGATTGTTTACAACTGTGTCTCATTAGCTCATTACCTCACCCTATATAAGCCTGGATCACTTATTCATTCTCTGCGAAGTCTTGTTTAGTGTAACACTGCAATGCTGATTATTCGCCTGGTTTCCTGTAATTTGGTTTCTTGATCGCTGCACGTTCTTGGATTTCCCTGTCTGTCTGTGTGTTTCTGTCTTATTGTTTGTTTGGACTGCCTTCCTGTGAATTTATGACCCTTTTCCTGTTTTGGACCTTGAGTGTGGATTACCTTTCCAATAAAACTGCATATGGATCCTCAACCTTCGAGTCTCGGAGCAGTTACAGATTCATTTAAACTATAATATCTGTTCTCATAAAAAATTCTAACATTAGACAATGTTTGTTTTATTTTGTTCCCATGTATCCTGCTGACAGAAATATGAACTGCATGTTTGGTGTTTTATCTTTCTGTATGGGTTATCTTGGGGTCTGTGAGGACCTGAACTTAAGAAGTTGGCTCAGCATCAGTTGAGAGCATTTTTTGTTTGCATTGGAGCACCTGCTACCCTGCATCTTTAACCTGATTTACTAAAACTACGCAGGGCAGAGCTTGGCCAGTGCCTAAATGGGAGACTTATTATGAGAATTAAATTGCCAACAGGGGGTGCTCACTCTGTGGTCTCTTTCTCTCTGTCCTAATGCTCCAGTATAGTGATGAGGATGCTACTGTACACTGAAAAGGCACCATTCTTTGAATGAAATGTTAATTTGAGGTCAGTGAAAGACAGAAAGCAAGACATGTTTGTCTTGCTTGGCACGGTTAAGACTATAGCCCAGTAAACTGCCTTCCTGTGATTTGAATTAATGTTTATAAACCAAATGGCAGAATTGCTTATCTTTCATGTACATCATGGCCAAATGTCTACTGATTGGTTCAAACCTGCTGTAGGCCACCAGATTTAACACTTTATAAATGGAGAAAAGATTTGCAGTGCATTACAAATTACAATTTACATACATTGTAATTTACAGCAGCTTGTTTATTGTTGTCGTTTATGTTGTCTTTTTTTTAGAAACTGCATCAACACGAAGCATCCATTACGGACAACCATCTACAGAGATCCAGGAGTATCTCAGAGCACCGGAAAGAGAGAGCTGACGCACACAGTATTCAACCTGCAGTGACAGCTTCACATGTACATTATATTATTGGAATTCTTTACTGACAAGGCTTCACTTCCACCTTGACGACACTCACATAACATGCACCAAGTTCATCTAGAGGAGAACCTCTGGGAAACAGCATGACAAGGAGATCACTAACCATTACAGATAAATCCCAGAGAGTTAGTAGAAATTCTTTTTGTGATTTACACCAAAATAAATAAATAAATTCTCATTATGATACATAAAATGTGGGACTTTCAGTAAATTCCTCACATGGACTTGTTGTTCATAGAGTCCAGGTCAGTCTAATATTCCTTTGGAATACTTCACAGAAATACCAATTCACCTCATTTGTTAACACACAAAGAGATGAAGTAATTCATAAGTGCTTATTCAAAGTGCTTCCACATATTTCCACTGCTTTCTCACAGAGTGTTTTCAGTAGATTTGCAAAATGTCCAGAACACAGTATCAGCAATGGTAGTCAGATGTAGAATGAAGGACGTTACCCTTTTGCAAAGCGATTATCATATCATAGAGAGCCAACAAAATACTTGGTTTTCACTATGAGGGTTACAAGGCAATATTTTTTAATATCATTGTATCACTACAACATACACTAAACAATCGTGCGTAAACACACATACACATAAATTCAACTTGACATCTCAGTCATCTCAGACATTTATGTACATCAAGTATGGACAAAAAGAGCAGCAATATAAATAGAGAACCTTATTTTACAATCTGCCTTGTAGGAATTTGAGAATATAAAGATCATTTAAATACAATACAGCTGAGAGGAATTTTGATAATGTAGTTTGGTTTACCCTCAGAGGGCAATACCATTGTGCTCTTAAGTTGTCAGAAGCAGCATTTCCTGAAGGCTCTACTGACTCAAAGCGTAGTGGATCCGGTCATTCAGATATTCCTCATGGAATCAAACACCAAAAAGTGTTAGCACATTGTCACTCCTTAAAACGCCTGCCGCTTTGTAGCTTTTTGTAGTAGTTTTCCTGTTCAGTGTGGTTCTGATTGCCCTCCCTATCCAGCGAAACTAGGGGGGTCTTGCGGCGCAGACTGCGACCTTCTGAGGTTTGACCCACAGGTGGGAGTTGAGGGGGAAGTGGTGGCTGGGGAGGTTGAGGGGGCTGGGGCAGCCCGTGGTCAGCCTCACTGACAGAGGAACAAGGAGAGCTGCTCCTGACATGACGGTAACCGCGGGAACTCTCACGGTTGAGGTTTTTGAGCTCATATGACTCAGCCATGTTTCCATCACAAGATCCTCTCCACTCCCAGGGGTTATTGGGGTTGGAGGTCATACGAACTACAGGGTGGTGGGGGGCATGGGCATCAACAGTGATGATGCCTGAACCGCTGTCACGTTCTGAGCGATTGGGTGATGATTCTGTGCCCGTGATGGACGAGGTACCAGAGGAGGACGAAGTCTCAGAGGATTTTGCTGATCCAGACAGGAGTCCCTGTTGCTTTGACATGGCAATGACCTGCATGATCCGAGGCTGATTCCCTGCCTTGAGAACTGGAATATTAGCACCACTTTTCTCAGTGAGTGACAGCCATTTGGCCCGGGTGCTGGCGCTTTTAGGGGATACAGGCGGGGGGACTGAGGTCTGTCCCGGGGGACGAGGGGGCATTACTACTCTTGCACCTGCAGGTGGATTAGCTGGTTTGGTAGTTTGTGGAACAGATGGATAGTTTGAAGAATGGACGCTGTCCTCCTCTGTGGTCGTGTCATCACCACCGTCTGAGCCCTGCTCGCTGGTGTCCTCATCGGGCAAACTGCCACCTCGCATCTCCATTGACTTTTGCTTCCATTCAGATACTAATTGCTGTGACCGCATGGGGTCCAGTGGTACAGGAACAGGTACTGTCACCAGACGTCTCGTTGGCTCCTCTGGAGCTGTAGCACGGGGTAATGTGTTACTGAAAGTTACCATGGTCTCCTTACCCATTGGGCTGCGAGGCGCCAGTAGCTCCACGTCCACACTGGCCCTCTTTAAGCTTCCCAATGAGTTTTTATCTCGCTGTACAGGCCGGTTCAGCCCGTCTAGAGATGCAGGTGATGTGATTTCCTCATTGCTCTCAGAGGCATGGCCTTTGTTATAGACAGAGTCATGACCTCGCTGGGCCAGAGCCCTTAAAGCATCCTTCTGCAGAGGAGGGGGTTGCGGGATGACAGTGTCCTCAGGAGATTTGAAGTTGGCAACAGCATGGAAAGCCTGGAATGAATCAGACTTTCAATCTAATGTGGCTTAATTACATTGTTTAGTTCAATGACACGACAATTAACAACACTCCTATCAAGCAATCAGGGTTTGGTTTAGGGTTAGAGTAATGCTTAGGGCTGGGGCTTGAACAATTGATTAAAGGTGTAGTTAATGGTTAAGGTTTGAGATGGCATTAAGGATAGGGTTAGTAGTATGTTTGTTAATGTTAACCAAAAAAGGTGATTATCCATAATTTTAATTGGATTAATTCAAAATTACAGTCACTCATTTGGTTCATGCTTTTATCCAAAGTGACTTAGATAGCATTCAATGACATTCATATTTTATACCCCATATCAGTTTCTGCATTCCCTAGGTATCAAAATAGATTTGCCATTGCTAGTGCCATGCTCTACTGCAGGGGTCTACTGCTACTAGAGCGCTACCTTCTTGCAAACTTCAGTTTCAATCCTGCTTCAACACTCCTGCCTGTCCTTTTTAGTAATCATGAACACCTTAATTAGGTGGTTCAGGTGTATTTCATTAGGCTTGGAGCTGAATTCTGTAGGATGGTAACCCTCCAGGAGCAGGATTAGCTACCCCTGATACTGTTTAAGCTACAGCAGGGGTTTTCAAACCTTTCTTGAAGCCTACTCAGCACTGCACATTTTGGGTGTTACCCTTATCTAACCTAGCCGAATTAACTCATCAGTTGATTAGTGGAATACTCTATGATTTGATCTGAGTGTATACAATAAGAGAAATATCCAAAATGTGCAGTGTAGGGGAGGCTCCAGGAACGGTTTAGAAACATATCCAAAAACATGATTTAGACAAGTAGGATCAGTGTGTTCCTGGATCAATGTTGTTGGTTGTAAAACAATGTCTCCATCAAAAGGTCTGCCTGTATAGCTGTATGGCACTAGCAACTTCAGATCCATGGGTTCATTTCTAAGGCAATACAGGATTTGGTGTATATCTTGAATTTAAAGTAAGTTGCATCCTTTTTTAGGATTAACAAATGTCAAATGCAAACTGTCATAATCCTGAGGAAACAGATAGTTTGCTAAATGTTGTTGAAGTCCCTATCCCCAGGCTTTGCCCAACCAAACGCTAAAATCTGATTAGTTGTTTGTAATGTTGTTCCAGAACCAACAAGGATTTTGATGCAGGAACATGTTCTACGTGGGTAAAACATTAAGCTTATTAGCAACATGACATGACAACATGCAAATATTCATCAGAAAACCAATCACTCACCAGGTACGCAGCAATACCAGCTCCAATACAGAACCCAACATACACATCGATGGGGTGACTGCGGTACTGGGTAATCTGAGTGAGTCCCGTCAATGCAGCCGCAATGGCAAAGGCAAACACCAGAACGGGTTTGAGCAGCTTGGTGCTATCTGAGATTGTTGAGTTGAAGTACATCTAGAAGAGTAGAGAGCAGCAGAGGTCTCCAGCTGTCATGTGCAAATTAATAACAAGCTGTCTTACAGCTTCTGACAGTCTGACAAGCGCAAGGTGGGAAGCGGTAACAACTTATCTCCGCGTCTGTCGCTTGAAGTGGATCCTGCCAAGTACCTAGACATGTGAAGCGCTGACTTATAATTAGACTTCCACTTTGAACATAATGCGACTGAGCATATTAAATCACACCTTTCTTAAAAATGTGATCAGTGTTGAAATCTATTACTTGTGCCAGTGAATATGATTTCTTTTCCATGCACATCTAAATTGTAATACAATATTATGTTGGTTGTTCATTAATTCTATCTACAGTACAATCACTTTAAACTGTACTAAATACTCTCCATTTCTCTTATAAAGGAATTTACCGCACTAGCCTATTAGGTTTACATATATAAACAGTATTTGCTGTAAACATTCAGGAAACACACATTGACACTGTGTTGAAGAGACTTACTGAAATATAAACAGCAGCAAAGGAAGAGAGGGTTGCATGCTGGGAAGGGAAGGTTTTCCTGTCACAAAGGAAAGCAAACATCTAGAGTAAGTCTACACCAGATATGCAGCAGAAGTCAATGTCAAATGATTAGATTTAAAAAAAAAAAAAAAAAAANAAAAAAAAAAAAAAAAAGTGGGTAAATAGGGAGTGCTGTACAGGAAGAAAATCACAAAAGGGAGAAAGAAAATGGTGATTGTACAAGGTTGAAATTAAACACAGTTAATCACATAATCAGATGTTATTCAGTGGCTAATCAATCAATTACCTGGCCGATAGAATAGCATGCTGGTCCTGGCCAGAGCAAATGTCTTTGGTGATGTAAGGGTTCTTGTCACAGGACACACCTGGGACAGTATAATTGGGTTTGCACACTGTGAGAAAGAATGGCGTGTGGTAGCCTGTGGCTAGCTGGATGACATCAGTAACTAGTGCTGTTGCACAAAGCCCAAACACATGAACCCCTAAAAAGAGAGACAGATCATGAGGAATGAAGCATTGATGACTCATTTCATCAGCTTCATGTAACACTCTGTGCCTGACTAATGTTCAACTGCATCATTTCTGTTCGGATTTCATTTTGCACACTGTGAAGTCAAAAAATACAAAAAATACACTTAGTTTTAAACTTTTACTAAAGTAAAAATGACAGTGTAAGGCAATTGGAGGCCAGTATTATACTGTAAATCCACACTAAAATTCTTATCTCACATAACCCTCAGATTCAGCATATTTTTGCATCAAACACTCTGGTTTTTGCAGTACAAAATTGCCTTACAGTGAAAAGACTGTTACGTACCAACAAAACGAACAGTTCTCCGCAGGAAAGAGTTAAAATTACATCCACCAGCATTGATGCTTCCCTCAATCCCTGGACGGACCTTAAGTTTGGACTGCATACAATACAGCAGACCTTCACCCATCATGATCTGAACACAATAGAATTATATGATTGTTTATCAAAACCTTTTTAACTTGGGCCTGTGTAAATATAATTTGATGATAATTAAATATAATAAAATTATTTCAGATATTAAATGTATAGAAATATAATTTAGACATATGGTTGTATCTTTTCTCTGGAGAAGAAAGTTAATACATTTGATAAAAGGTAAAGAACATTTTTTCTTTGGAACATTGTGCACATGTTGACTTTAACAACCTAGGTCACAAATATTAGAAATATTTAAATACAATAAGTTGTTATGATTGCTCTCATCTCACAGAGGCAGCAGGGCCAGCAAATGCCAGACTCAGGAGCATGAGCAGAGGGATGAGCTCATCGCCGCTGTCCACGTAGGGCATGCTGAGTGAACGGTCATGGCAGCGGAATCCCACCTGCGCTGGCTGGAGCACATCCGTCAGTTCCAGGAAGTACAGTGAAACCATGGAGGATGCCACAATGGGTAGCTATTTTCTCAGGGGATGGAGAGTGTGTGTAATTACATGGTAATTACTAATTTATTACAATGTAATAAATGCAAGAGTCTTTTTCATTTTTAAAATGTACTAAATTTCTCTTTCTCAAGTACAAACAGATATTAAAGATTGATACAAACATATCAACATCAGAGCAGTTTAATTACTGTAGAGCGACTGTGGCAGATGGCTGTTAAATGTCAACACAGAGTACTGTACTCCAGGGCTGACAGTGTGGTGAAAGGTATACACACTAACGCACTTAAGCTGAATGCTATTATGCATTTTCAATTATGTCTTCAACGAAAATGAGGAAGCCCAGTTGTATAGAGTGTGTAATTACCTGAGACATTAATTGCTGTATTGAAGTATTAAACTGCTAATAAATGATGGCACGTACCTCTACGAAATAGAAGCAGGGTAGCAGCGTCAAACTGTCTTTGGGCGGTTTCTTCTTGATTTTTTCACGTGCAGTCATCATGGTGGTGGTCTTCTGAAGTTATTCTGTCAACACGAGTTAATTTAAAAGACCCCATGAAAAGACTGGACAAGTGCAGTTTATTTACTGCACATCACAGCCGTGAACCATGATTTGCTATTTGCTAATGCTAATCAGAAGGCGGTATTAGGGAGTGGCACATATTTATTCTAGAGAGCATTTGATTGGACAAAAATTTGGATACGCCCATGAATGTAAAATGAGAAATAGCTTCTTAAATAATGTATTTTTTAAATGTGTAATTTTAATATAAAGATATAAAGCATAAAGATAACAGACATGGACTAACATATAGGCTAACTGCCTATATATCTCAAAATGTACTTCAAATGGCACAAAAAATGCTTTTTCAATCTTAAATCAAGTTTGAGTAATTGCTATTTTTTACATATATTTTGCACAATAGAAATATATTAAGATATAAAAAAGTAATATGTGAAAAAAATCCAAGACATTTATGAGGAAACAAATATTTATAATATATTTATACATTTAATTATATTTTGAAATATAAATGTGTGAGCTTTGGTTATATCCACAGGAAAAGGCCTGCACAAAAATGTTCAATTATTTTCTCATCTCAAACAGAATGAAGCCCTCCTGAATAAATGGATAACAGACTGTGTGCCTGAGGAAAAAAAATATTAAATAAACAGCTCCTCTCAGAATATTCTCAAAAGAGCATAATGAACAAATGTTGATGTGGGCTATTGTTTGAGCAGGCATTGAGAGAATAGTGTTTCATGCTCTTTGCCAAATCAACAGTGACTAAACAAGGCACTTGTCCTGAAGACACTCTCCCAACTCTCGAGTGGGAGTGAGTGAGGCTCTGCTGAAATTAGCAGGGAGCCTGTTTTCAAGAGAGGGAGCTCTGTTTATCTCATATTTAGCCGCATATGTCTCACAGGCAAAAGATTTCTGAGTGTGTGTGTGACTTTTAAGGAACAATCCATAGGCGCTAAGTTCTCTCTAAAAAGACTGTTTGTGCTCACACATACTCACAGTGAGAGACTTTGACTGCGGAGAAAGTTAATTAAACTTGACTGGGTTTCTCACACGAATCTGTTCTCTGTGAAAGTGGGGTTAAAGAGTGGGCTGTGCAACGCTGCTACTTTTTGACCCTGGTTTGTACGCAAGAATCCAAGTAAAATTTATCCACGAAACTGCAGAACAATAGATGGGTCGATAAAGATTTGGAGCCCCGATAACCAGTCAAGGCAAAATCATTATACACTTGAAGTGAAGAGACCCAGGAAAAATCAATATTGTAATCAGATAAGAATAAGCTAGATCAGTCTTGCTAATGTCCACACATCATGAGAAAAGTCCCTGATGATGATTTCAATTACTCTGGAAATTTAGAAATTCAGTCACACTGTAACACCTTGATTATTGTTCATGGAATAGACTTTATATCTATCTATCTATCTATATACATACATGTTATATATATATATATATATATATATATATATAGGCCTATTTATAATAAAATGTACAAAAGGCAGGGTGGAACAGTAACATGCAAAATGACAGGAATATAATAGGCCAATTAGCCTAAATGATTGTCACCATTGCAGTAGTGAATTAAATGCCAAGAGTTTTTTTTTTTAATCACTCAGGAATTTATCGGTTGTAGGTCCATTGACCAGGTGTCAGTTGAACAGAAAATAGCTGCACATGAATGACCTGCAGTCGATATCAATACCCACACGATTACATAGATTTTCCTGCCTAAATCATTTTGATTCAGACAATAAAGTGAGACTGAGATTGTGTTTGTTATGTAAAACTAAAATTGCTGCCGTATAGCAGCGTCAATGCGACACTCTCAGTGATCATTTATCGAAATAATAGGCTAACGTTACTGCATCTCAACTGGACGCGACGCGACCGTTTCCGCACGCGTTTTCTCCACACATAGGTTAATTATAATGGCAGCGTTCTTGTCGCGTCGCGTCGGGGGTACATGCTGTTTATTCTGACAGATCTGCTGCTGTTCATCATGCAGGTAAAAATTTGAGGGAAAATCTCACCTTGACTGCGAAAACAGACGATTGTCTGAAGGAACGGGGATATCCTGAGTAAAAAATTCCTAGCTTATTCCTTCTTCACGAGGTTATACTGCGGCTCTTTCAGTTCATATTCTTCTTTCTGCTCACGTTTTCCACGGAGCAATCACGCAGCCGTGGACTCCTGTTATATGCCTGCCTGCTGGAGCCAACCACAATACTCCTCAACTCACTTGAGCTGCTGGCACAGCTGCTGTTCTGCAGTCAGACATCCATTATCTGAGGGGCTTCAGTAGCAAAAGGACCCAACTATCAGAGATAACAACGATCTGTCAGTGCTGTATGAAGCTGCATCAATTGATCTTAATAGAAAATAGGTCCATCATCAACAGTCATCAAGTATGGCAGCATTCCTGAGCATCTTCTGAGTGTGAGATCTGTGGTGATCTCCTCCAGCAGTGGTAACATATAGCTACTGCACAGGTAACGTGTTTAGATAACAGGGTGGGGTGGAGAGGGTAACTGATTTATTGGACAACTTATGTTCAATAGCAAGACGGTTTCCCTTACAGCCGTGTTAGAGAACACCAAATAAGCCACATACAATTGGATTGCATGTGTTTTATTACTTTAATTTAATGAAGATGGAATAAAGAATGTAAGACACTGCTGATCCTGGCCAGAGCAAATGTCTTTGGTGATGTAAGGGTTCTTGTCACAGGACACACCTGCAATTGGGTTTGCACACTGTGAATGGCGTGTGGTAGCCAGTGGCTAGCTGAATGACATCTTTAACTAGTGCTGTTGCACAAAGCCCAAACACATGAACCCCTAAAGAGAGAGACAGATCATGAGGAATGAAGCATTGATGACTCATTTCATCAGCTTCATGTAACACTCTGTGCCTGACTAATGTTCAACTGCATCATTTCTGTTCGGATTTCATTTTGCACACTGTAAAGTCACAAAATACAAAAAAATACATTTAGTTTTAAACTTTTATTAAAGTAAAAATGACAGTGTAAGGCAATTGGAGGCCAGTATTATACTGTAAATCCACACTACAATTCTTATCTCACATAACCCTCAGATTCAGCACATTTTTTGCATCAAACACTCTGGTTTTTGCTATACAAAATTGCCTTACAATGAAAAGACTGTTACATACCAATAAAACGAACAGTTTTCCACATTCCGAAATTCAGTCCCACTGTAACACCTTGATTATTGTTCATGGAATAGACTATATATAGCTATCTATCCATCCATCCATCCATCTATATAAGACACAATAATAAGACACAAATCTGTTAGAATGCATTTATTTGCATTATATTTTTAATTTTTTATGCATTCATTTTATATGCTAGTTCATTAGAGGTGACTCAATAAAATCCATGTGATTCATACAGTAGGCCTACTTATTATGCCAGTATAATAATGTGATTGTAATAAAAGCTGCAGACCCCCAATATAAAATGCCAAATTGTTTAGGTAACCATTTTTTTTTAATCTATCGTTAATAACATTAACAAACATTCCTCAATAACACTTATCATACATTTATAAATACATTTTAAGTATAGAAGATATGTTTGGGGTTGGTAAGATTTTTAAAAATATATATTTTTGAAAGACTCTCATGCTCATCAAGGATGCATTTATTTAATCAAAATACAGTTAAAACAGTAATATTGTGTAAAGCAGGGAATACAATTTTCAAATTAAAATAACTTTTCTATGTTAATATTTCAAAACAGAAGCTGAATTTTCAGCATCATTACTCCAGTCTTCAGTGTCACATGATCCATTAATGATAACATTTATTATTATCAATATTGAAAACAGCTGTGCTGCTTAGTATTTTTGTGCAAATTGTGATCATTTTTTAAAGATTTTTTTGATGAATGGAAAGCTGAAAATAAAAGCATTTATTTGAAATAGAAATATTTTGTAACATAAATGTCTTTGCTGTCACTTTTGATCAATTTAATGCATCCTTGCTTGCCTAATAAAAGAAATAACATCTTTAAAAAAATCTTGCTGACCTCAAAATTTATGTCAAGAAAATCCATTATAAACATTCGAATTATATATAAAAAATATATCCTTTATTTTTAAATGACCTTTGGGGCACCACTGATTTTGAGACTGATTTTCTTTGCTTGCTTCCAGATGGTCTAAATATGGGGACAAACTATGGTTGCACTGAGGAAAAAGTGTGAACCCCCAGCAAGCTACTGCCACTGAAGGCCTGGAGAGATGCCCAATGGCCCGCTGGGCATGTCTCTGCTGAGCATCCTGTGCTGTGATGACCTCTTGAATCAGAGCCAAAGCTGGCTGACACACATCTCTTCTTGATTTCCTATTTATTCCTGTGGACAAATCTTCATACTGTCCCACCAGTTGAATAGTGCTGTCACTGAAGAGGCTGTCAGTGTCAACACGTAAGTAAGTGATCATTCTAATGGTCTGTTGTGGGCAGAATCAGTAGGGCACCTTTTGTATCTACTGATGTAACACATGATGCTAATTTGTCAGTAAATAAGCAACATGGATATATAACATGTGTTTGTCAGGTTTAGCACCTCCCTATGGTTGTCAGATGACAGACAATTTTATATGACATTTCTAAAAAGAAGAATTTTTGTTAGGGATACCAATACCACTTTTTCCAGAACTAGGGCGATACCGATACTTTCATTTTTGGTACTCGCCTGTACCGAAACCTATATTTTCACTGCATTTGTAACTTTTAAATATGTTAGGTAGAGAAACCAAAATAATATGAATCATATTCATTGGTTTAATTTGTTTAGCAAGTATATACACAGCTCAAAAAAAATTTAAGGAACACATTTTAATCAGAGAATAGAATCAAGTCATTTAAACTCCTGGGATATCGATCTGGGGTGCGTTTCCCGAAAGCATCGTTAGCCAACTATGGTCGTAAGTCCCATTGAACTCTATTGGTAACGACGGAACTTGTGACCATAGTTCGCTTTGGGAAACGCACCCCTGGTCAGTTAAGTAGCAGAGTGGGTTGTTAATCAGTTTCAGCTGCTTTGTTGTTAATGAAATTAACAGCAGGTGCACTAGATGGGCAACAATGAGACGACCCCCAAAACAGGAATGGTTTTACAGGTTGAGGCCACTGACATTTTTTTCCCTACTCATCTTTTCTGACTGTTTTTCACTAGTTTTGCATTTGGCTAGGGTCAGTGTCACTACTGGTAGCATGAGGTGATACCTGGACCCTACAGAGGTTGCACAGGCAGTTCAACTCCTCCAGGATGGCACATCAATATGTGCCATTGCCAGAAGGTTTGCTGTGTCTCCCAGCACAATCTCAAGAGCATAGAGGAGATTCCAGGAGACAGCCAGTTACTCTAGGAGAGCTGGACAGGGCCGTAAAAGGTCCTTAACCCATCAGCAGGACCGGTATCTGCTCCTTTGTGCAAGGAGGAACAGGATGAGCACTGCCAGGGCCCTACAAAATGACCTCCAGCAGGCCACTGGTGTGAATGTCTCAAACTGTCAGAAACAGACTTCATGAGGGTGGCCTGAGGGCCCGACCTCCTCTAGTGGGCCCTGTTCTTACTGCCCGGCACTGTGGAGCTCGATTGGCATTTGCCATTGAACACCAGAATTGGCAAGTCCGCCACTGGCGCCATGTGCTTTTCAGATGAGAGCAGGTTCACCCTGAGTATGTGACACATGTGAAAGGGTCTGGAAAAGCCGTGGAGAACTTTATGCTGCCTGTAACATTGTTCAGCATGACCGGTTTGGTGGTGGGTCAGTGATGGTCTGGGGAGGCATATCCATGGAGGGACGCACAGACCTCTACAGGCTAGACAATGGCACCCTGACTGCTAATAGGTATCGGGATGAAATCCTTGGACCCATTGTCAGACCCTACGCTGGTGCAGTGGGTCCTTGGTTCCTCCTGGTGCACGACAATGCCCGGCCTCATGTGGCGAGAGTATGCAGGCAGTTCCTGGAGGATGATGGAATTGATACTATTGAATGGCCCCCACGCTCGCCTGACCTAAATCCAATAGAACACCTCTGGGACATTATGTTTTGGTCCATCCGACGCTGCCATGTTGCACCTCAGACTGTCCAGGAGCTCAGTGATTCCTCAGAGGTCCAGATCTGGGAGGAAATACCCCAGGACACCATCCGTTGTCTCATTAGGAGCATGCCCCGATGTTGTCAGGCATGCATACAAGCACGTGGGGGCCATACAAACTACCGAGTACCATTTTGAGTTGCTGCAATGAAATTTCAGCAAAATGGACTAGCCTGCTGCATCATTTTTTCACTTTGATTTTCAGGGTGTCTTTCATTTCAGTCCTCTGTAGGTTGATAATTTTCATTTCCATCAAATTATGTGGCATCCTTTCGTTCCTAACACATTACCCAGTCCATATCAGTATAGATATCCAGCATGATATTTTTCCCCATTGAGATCTGATGTGTTTTCAAAGTGTTCCTTTAATTTTTTTTGAGCAGTGTATTTCCTTCAGTTATTTTCATGCTTAAAGGGTTATCTCGCCCAAAAATGAAAATTCTGTCATTAATTACTCACCCTCATGTTGTTCCAAACCGTAAGACTTTTGTTCATCTTTGGAACAAAAATGAAGATCTTTTTTGTTGAAAAATGAGCAATTTTTGTCTCTCCATAGACAGCTATGTTACTGACACTTTGATGCTTCAAAAAGTTCATAAAGAGATTGTAAAAATAATCCATATGAATTGAGCAGTTTAGTCCAAATTATCTGAAGAGACATGATTGCTTTATATGATGAACAGTTTGAATTTAGGCTTTTATTCACATATAAACATTCATAAACTCACACATGGTTTCGGTTCAGCTTTTATGTTCGCTGTTCAATGTTTATATGTGAATAAAAGCCTAAATTAAATCTGTTCATCATATAAAGCGATAGGGTCTCTTCAGAAAATTTGGACTAAACCGCTCAAATCATATAGATTAGTTTTACGATCTCTTTATGAACTTTGAAGCATCAAAGTGGTAGTTGCGTAGCTGTCTATGGAGGAACAGAAAGCTCTAAGATTTCTTCATTTGAAAATCTCAGAAAATCTTCATTTGTGTTCCAAAGATGAATGAAAGCCTTACAGATTTGGAACAACATGAGGGTGAGTAATTAATGACAGAATTTTCATTTTTGGGTGAACTAACCCTTTAATTATGCCTGTTTAAATGTATTGTACAAGCTTGTTTCTTTCACTGTTCATTCTATCATATTTCGTCTTTCATTTAATAGCACAGGGTATATTTAGAGCTTCAGCAAGGCTCAATAGAACAAAGATACAAATTAAATAACAGTGCTTTTTTAGTTCTCATGGTAGGTCTAACAGTCGTCTTCACTGTATAAATTAAATATAAATGAATTTTTATTAAAGTTTCAAATGTCATTCAGTCAAGAGCAATGAACGATTTTTTGTCCATTGCTGTTTGATTAAAATTAAAAACAGCAGGTTTATTAGGCTGCTGTCCCTTTAAGACAGAATGCACAGATCCAATATACTGTTACACATCAGTTTTATTTCTCAACTGTTTACATTTACTTACCAACTATGTAGGATACTTGCAAAGATGGGGGTTTTTACATAATTTTGTGCATATGTCAGTTTAAGCACAAGACGACAAGAAAAATAATTCAATTCATTCACACGGCTTTCTGGGCGTGCGCTTTGGATGTTTGTGCACAGTAAACTTCTTGTCCTGTAAATATGTAGGGAACCACTCGTTATACATAAATCCCATAACAGTTCGCAAGCAAGTTTTTACTAACGATTTAGTTTTTAGGCTCCGTTCCGAATTTTTATTTTAAAATGTTCATTAATACAAATCAGAAGGCAAATACATTTTTTTATTACAAAAATGTTTATTACAAACTACAACATTACAGAACAAAATACATGGTTCATATTTACAAAAAATAAAAAAAATAACAGCAAAAAATAAGACATTATTCACTCTCCCCAGCAGACATTGTGGCTGGGAGAAGGTCCTGTAGGACATGTTTTAAAGAAAATAAAGATTGCTTTGTTGTACAGATCTATACGTTGGTTTACAATGAGAGATCCATGCAGCTTTAACATTTCCTCATTTCTAGATGGTGTGATCTTTATGTCAGTGTGGAGGGGATTCTTCTCCAGAGACCTCCACACAGACAATTCTTGATCCAGCGCTGCTCCCACTGTCTCATGGCGTTGGTTTTATTTGGGGACCTCAGCATGGTGACACAGCCACACCTAAACAGACCAGAAAGACAAGAACTCATTGAGGAGTGCTGCTAAATATATAGAGTTTGTGAAGGCAGAGTCTAAGTACAGCCATCTGCATCATGTGGAGATAAAAGATTTACAGGCCCAAAGAACCTTTAAGTACTATATAAACATTCTAATGTTCAAAAGTTTGGGGTCAGTAATATTTTATTTTAAAATTTTATTTTAAAAGAAACTAGTACTTTTATTCAGCAAGGACACATTAAATGGATTAAAAGTGACAGTATATAATGTTTATAATAATCCTAAATATTTCATATTTTGAACTTTCTGTTCTCCAAAGAATCATGAAAAAAAAATATTGCAGTTTTCACAAAAATATTAAGCAGCAACTATTTTCAACATCAATACTGATTTTGCTGAGCACAAATGGCATAAATGGCATTTTAAAATATATTAAAATATACAACTGTTATTAAAATTTCACAATATTACAATATTTTTAATCAAATAAATGGCATCTTGGTAAGCATAAGAGACTTTCAAAAACATCAACTTCAACTTCAACAATCAACTAGTGCACACATATATATATATATATATGTATAGAATTTATCCATTTTTTTCAAAAATACATTTTAAAAGCTTTATGAACTAATTTTGTTGTCAAAATGTCACTTGAGGAATACTTCAAAAGTGATACCTGGTGCAAGCTTTGCTGTCCTCTGTTGGAGAGATGCCCAAATGTAAACATCGCAGATGGTCCATCCTCTGAGATGCTGGAATTCTATAACAACACCACCAAAACAGAAATGCTCTAACCACGGCAACAATTAAACATTTTTATTAGACAATTATCTGTCAAATCAGTTCCTCAGAAATTAGACTTGGACTACAGCGCACAAGTCATACAGACAACTTTTATGCTGCCTTTTTTTTTTAAAATCCATTTTGGAGCTTGGCTGTCCAGTCTTTATTAACTTTCATTATCTTGAAAAAGTGGACATGATATAAAATGCATCTTTTATGTTCCACAGAAGAAAGAAAGTCATACAGATTTAGAACAACATGAGGCTGAGTAAATGATGATTTTTTGGTGAACTGTCCCTTTAGGAAACCCATAATCACTCACCTGAACACCTCCACCTGTGCGTTGGGGTTGACCCCGGGCAGGGTGTATGGTTTGCCAAACTGAAGTCTGAGCGGGTGTTTGCTCTGAATCTTAGTGATGACACCATCGTTAATGGGCAGCCAGTCCATGCTGGGTACTAGGAGCTGACTGGGCAGCAGACAGCACTCATCAATCAATGTCTCATCGGGGTCCTGCGGGTGACTCTCATCTCGAGCTGCCAACCAAAAGAAAACAGCAAAACAGAGGAGTTGTTTTTTTTTAAGATTTAACAACTTTTTCACTGAACTGACATGTTGGCCTAAAGTGTGACAGAGGGTCTAACTCACAGCAGAGCCAGAGTTTAGTGAGCAGGCGGAAGAGGAGAAACATGCTGTCCTGGTTGTCAGATGTGGCTGTGTAGATGGGCAAACAGCCTGGTTTCAGCAGGCCCCAAATACGGATCATCACCAGCATCTCTCTGAGCATGCCCAGAGACGCACCGTCCCGCAGGAACCCAAACCCTGGCCGCACAATGGAGCCCTGAAAAGAAAAAAAGGTATAAAGCATTATGTAAAACTCAAAGTTGGCAGGATCATGACTCTTGGTAAAGGTCGTCCAGTTGAGTTCACCTGGTTGGGCAGGTTGGCCAGCAGGTAAAGAACAAAGTCTCCAACCCACTGAATGAGCTGCTGGAGAGATTGGAGGGGTGGTCCATCCAGAACAAACTCCTCCGTCTTAAGGTTGATCATCACCTTATCAATGTCTGAACACATTAACAGATCAGAAATCGCCATTAGCGTAAAAAACAACAACAAAAGTGGGTAGATGGGAGAATTGAAGTATAGATGCTCTGAAATAGACCTGAACGACTTGATGAATTTTGAATATGAATTATGACAATTAAATGTCATACAAGTAATTGTGATTAACAATTCTATTCTATTTTGATCATGTCATGTTGGAAAGATCGTATTTATGAGTTGATGCACATGAACACTTGCCTGGAAAATCCAGCCTCACCGCTGTATCAGCGGATGAGTCTGGTCGCCATTGAATCAATTCGATTTCTAGGGCGGAGCAAATCCGAGCAAACAGGAAGCGGAGTAAACCAATCAGAGAAGGGCGGATATGACGTTAGCAAAGCGACAAGAGAGTCAACAGCGAAAAGTAAATAAACGGCCCCTGGCAAGCACAATAGGTTTTTGGCAAGCACTGAGAGTAGTTTAACATGGCTAGCGCAGAGAGAGAGCGACGTTAATGACTTGTGTCGTTGTTGCGGTAAGAATTTGAGAATACGTGGTGTTATTGCCAACTCCGCTATGATTTTTGAAGAGGGTTTAATCTTTCGCCGCACTAGAGTGACGCTGTTTGCGTCACTGAAATAAACGAATCTGATTGCACGGTACAGTTTGGAGTTGACTCGAGGCGCGACGGAGGGCGGACTGACCAGACTGATATATCTTGTAGAAGATATATCATTCTGGACTTGCCAGGCAACATGAACACCACCAAAGTCATAATTTTGAGTGGGAAACTCACAACTTCCTTTAAAAATCTTGCTGAAAATTTTGCAGCCATCTTGCTCTGAACAAAGTGACTTTCCCAGCTCACATCACTGAAAACGCCTAAACAAATTTTCAAATAGGTGCTATGTTTATATATAAATTGCATATGAGGTCTAAACAACTACATTCTCGCCTAAAAACTCTTAAAACTAAATTCTGTGACACAATAACAGTATTATTTGTAAAATTATAGAGGGTTTGCTTCTCCGCCATTGAAGCTCATTGTGAGAAATGCTGCCAGTAGATCCGGCAGAAACAAACGGAGTGATACAAATTGTGAAACGTTTTCCATGTGATATTACTTGAATATCACATGACTGGAAAAGGCTCTCGGCCAATCAGATTCATGAGAAAAAATAAGTGTATAATATAATATAATATAATGCAGTCTGATTAAAACCCACAAGCCTTCATTTTATTTAAAGGAAGACATTTGACTACAACAGTCTTTTTTAATTTTCTTTAATATTTATTCCCTGCCAGATTAGTCCCCTGCTTCTCCCTACCACACCAGTAAAGGAGATACGATATTGCGCATTTGATGGCACTTCTGTAAGCACTTAAATTTCCCATATTTGGATGGCAAAAAGTGATCGAAATTAAAACTGCACAATTATTTTGGTTATCTCAAATAATTGAGGTTAGATCAAATAACCAACAGGCCAACACTGAAGCATCTTTTGGGTGGTGGGTTATTACCAGTGTCAGTGTTTTTGGCACAGATCTCAGAGAGTCTGTCTCCAGGACTCTTGTCAGGGGTGTTGAGCACATGAGGTCTCAGTAAAGACTTCAGCGTGGAGCTGATGGCGATAAGGAGAAGTTTAGCATGGAAGTCACAGGCTCTTGCTGCAGTGGCAGAGGACAGCTTACACAGAGATGCCTTCACTGCCACTATACGGGTGGACAAAACCTTCATCGCCAGCCATAAAGAGAGAAACCACAAGAAAGTAAATTGACAAGTCATGAAGTGGAATTTTCTATAATAACAGGCTGATCTACCTGCTGCAGTGCTTGGTTTTGTCTCATGTACTCTTCGTGAAGCTTCTCCAGAAGGTTATGCACCATGCCGGGCTGCGCGTGCAGCAGCACGTCCCACCAGTCATACCCAGTCACCATGCAGTACTCCAGGAGGAATAGCAGGTGGCGCAGAAGTGTGTTCATGTCCAACATTTGGCCCATGGATGGGGACACTCGGAGCATGTGCAACTGAAATCACAGGAGGGAAAATATAAGATCTGAGGGTGCTTCTGTCATCGCTAGGTGTCATGCTGTCATACCTTGCCATGATTGTCCACGCCCACCAGAGCCAGAGATGTCCAGGAGAACTGAAGGGCTTTGAAGTGCAGCGTCGGGCCTCCAGCCCTCTGGCGTTTAATGGCAGGTTCTTCTCCTACACGCTGGGAGGAACCAGAGGAACCGTAGAACACCCCCATGGTGTGCAGGGAAAGGCGATGGAGAATCTGGATACTGCCATCATGGAACGCCAGTGCAAGACCTGAGGACAACAGAATAACAGTCAACCTGAGCCATCAAAGCAAAGGTCTTTGAAGCAGGAGAAAGGATACAAAGGCTTACCAAGGCCTGGGAAGAACTTGGTGTCTGAGGCAACTTTGAGATCAGTGTTCGAGATGGAGATGGGAAGTTTAGGCAGAGCAACAGCAGACACACGGTCCAGATCGTTGGTTGCTGAGAGGATACGCCACTTTAGAATCATTGGCTGCTTTTCACCTACTAAAAATGGTGACAAAACAAACAACAGGTTTGACTTCTGAAGACATCAGCAGCTTAAGTCAATACAGGGGTCAAATTGAGAAAAAAAAAAAAAGCTTTTAATACTCGTTTTCCGCAGAATAGATACACAATACCAGCTGCGCTTTCTCGCTCTTGCATCTTTCTGCACACAAACCCACCTCCCTTCACTCACTCATTTTATGAGCTCGGATGAATATTGTTGGTGTTACAGGTCTTGAATTTTGCCGTGGTGCGCATATTGCGCATAATTTTATTAATTTCTGCAGATTTTGTGCTCACACCCAAAGTGCGTGCACATTAAGCCACCTCTTAGTACTAAATTGAGTTCTTTTTTGCTGTTCATTGCATTTTAAGAGTCAAATACAAAAAAAATAATGCCAAAATGCCGGTCTTGGTGAGTATTCACGTAAACACAGTCAGTTATGTTTTAAGTGAATGTAAACAGTTGAGAAAGAAAACGCATGTGTTACAGAATAATGGATCTGTGAGTCTGAAAGAACAGAATTCTATTGTCATGACAACCAAGGTTTATAGGGACCATTTACCACCTCCTCAAAACTAAATGATGACAAAATAAAAAAATGTCCATCCAGGAGAAAAATACAACAGGAAAATGATTCAGAACATGGCAAATACAGTAAAAGAAAATGAGCAAATATAACAAAAATGTTTTTACCCAAACAGGTAAAAACTATTAAAGTATGTCAAATATTTCCAAACAGCAGTCAAGAAATTAACAGATTTTAACCCTCACACACAATAAAAGCAGAAACTGTGTCATTCGTGTACAAAAAAAAATCAATGACAATAATAATAATGCACTTACCTCTGTGTTTTGCGCTTTAACTTCAAACAGAACTACAGTACATCTTTACTGAAGTACACATTGTAGAACATAACGTAGAACTCTGCACAGTCAAAACTGAATAATTGTTGATTCAAAGCTCTTTCAGCAGCTGTCGGGGACAAGTACAGGTCCTTCTCAAAAAATTAGCATATTGTGATAAAGTTCATTATTTTCCATAATGTAATGATAAAAATTAAACTTTCATATATTTTAGATTCATTGCACACCAACTGAAATATTTCAGGTCTTTTATTGTTTTAATACTGATGATTTTGGCATACAGCTCATGAAAACCCAAAATTCCTATCTCAAAAAATTAGCATATTTCATCCGACCAATAAAAGAAAAGTGTTTTTAATACAAAAAAAGTCAACCTTCAAATAATTATGTTCAGTTATGCACTCAATACTTGGTCGGGAATCCTTTTGCAGAAATGACTGCTTCAATGCGGCGTGGCATGGAGGCAATCAGCCTGTGGCACTGCTGAGGTGTTATGGAGGCCCAGGATGCTTCGATAGCGGCCTTAAGCTCATCCAGAGTGTTGGGTCTTGCGTCTCTCAACTTTCTCTTCACAATATCCCACAGATTCTCTATGGGGTTCAGGTCAGGAGAGTTGGCAGGCCAATTGAGCACAGTAATACCATGGTCAGTAAACCATTTACCAGTGGTTTTGGCACTGTGAGCAGGTGCCAGGTCGTGCTGAAAAACGAAATCTTCATCTCCATAAAGCTTTTCAGCAGATGGAAGCATGAAGTGCTCCAAAATCTCCTGATAGCTAGCTGCATTGACCCTGCCCTTGATAAAACACAGTGGACCAACACCAGCAGCTGACATGGCACCCCAGACCATCACTGACTGTGGGAACTTGACACTGGACTTCAGGCATTTTGGCATTTCCTTCTCCCCAGTCTTCCTCCAGACTCTGGCACCTTGATTTCCGAATGACTTTGGACCACTGAGCAACAGTCCAGTGCTGCTTCTCTGTAGCCCAGGTCAGGCGCTTCTGCCGCTGTTTCTGGTTCAAAAGTGGCTTGACCTGGGGAATGCGGCACCTGTAGCCCATTTCCTGCACACGCCTGTGCACGGTGGCTCTGGATGTTTCTACTCCAGACTCAGTCCACTGCTTCCGCAGGTCCCCCAAGGTCTGGAATCGGTCCTTCTCCACAATCTTCCTCAGGGTCCGGTCACCTCTTCTCGTTGTGCAGCGTTTTTTGCCACACTTTTTCCTTCCCACAGACTTCCCACTGAGGTGCCTTGATACAGCACTCTGGGAACAGCCTATTCGTTCAGAAATTTCTTTCTGTGTCTTACCCTCTCGCTTGAGGGTGTCAATGATGGCCTTCTGGACAGCAGTCAGGTCGGCAGTCTTACCCATGATTGCGGTTTTGAGTAATGAACCAGGCTGGGAGTTTTTAAAAGCCTCAGGAATCTTTTGCAGGTGTTTAGAGTTAATTAGTTGATTCAGATGATTAGGTTAATAGCTCGTTTAGAGAACCTTTTCATGATATGCTAATTTTTTGAGATAGGAATTTTGGGTTTTCATGAGCTGTATGCCAAAATCATCAGTATTAAAACAATAAAAGACCTGAAATATTTCAGTTGGTGTGCAATGAATCTAAAATATATGAAAGTTTAATTTTTATCATTACATTATGGAAAATAATGAACTTTATCGCAATATGCTAATTTTTTGAGAAGGACCTGTATAGGTTGCAATCTGGACAGTTTAAAAGTTGCAGATGTCCTGGTATGCACATGACGATGGACAGGAGTCGTCATATATTCGATTTCAGTTGAGTCATTCAACTGTGCTTTGAGAGTTTCAGTTACAGTATATTTACAAAGAGCCATTGAGTCATCTCCCACCACAGGTGTAATCCACGTTTTGAGAGGGTCACTCTCCCTGTCTTAATATAGATACAACTTATATTTATGCTACTTTGGCATTGCAATCACTTGCATATGCAGCTACAAGTTTAAAATCTGATCCCTTTTCACGCTAAAAATCCATCACTCATAAGNCCCTGCCTCTTAAAAGAATCGGAATCGAGAATCGTTAGGAACCGGAATCGAAACAAGGAATCGGAATCGTTCAAATTCAAACGATACCCAACCCTACTCATAAGCCAACACTAGCTGACAGTTTATATAGCATAGTAGTATTTGTTGTACTGCCTTTAAAAACATTGAATTATTGTAATGTTTACATTTTAAAAGTAAAAAATGAGTGTAATAGACCTTATTCACAGCAGTGATTTTTAACGGGAATGAAAGCGAGGCTGTGAGAGCTAGACATACATCTCTTCAGTGGGTTGTGCTGTCATTTAATGTATTTTTGGATTGTTCTGCTGACAAAACACTGCAAAAATTTCTTTCCAAGGAATTTCAGAAGACAAAAAACTCCAGACAACTTGAGCTGTGGAAAATTATGTGATCTAGGAGCTTTATAAAGCTTAATAAAGCAGATGTCACTGAAAATACGGTAAGTCTATCCCTCACAGCCTCGCTTTCATTCCTGTCATGTCGCTTTTCTGAATAAGGTCTATACTGTAACAAAACTCTTTTCCAAATCGGGATTTATGTAACTTACCCACAGGTGATCGATGCTGGAAGATATTATTAACTGGGAGACCCTCCTTCCGCAAGGACCAGCACTCTACAATACTACCCATCTGACTGGATGCACAGAGCAGCACCTTCAGAAACACAGCAATCACAAAAAACATGTTAAGATATAATCAGGGTATAGCATGGAAATTAGCATTCAATTTCTGCACGACACTGATAGCCAAAAATTATACTAAATTTATACTATATTAAAATATTATATTATATGTGCTACCGTTCATAAGTTTGGGGTCAATAAGATTTTTTTGAAAGACATGAAAATGTACCTGTTCTGAGTTTTCACGTGTCAGGAATTTAAGGTGTGTGACGGCGGGGTACTTGTCCCTCCGGACCGGGTCAGTGGTGCAGCGCATGAATAGCGAGGGCAGTAGCTCAGTGTCAATGCGGCACTTCTCATTCACTACGCTCACGCACACTTTATAGAACTGCACCGGAGAAGAACTGCTACCATCGGTGGCCGCCACCACTATATTGCCACCGCCCGTGAAGGCGATATCAGCCAGGGCCACACGGCCCCTCAGCCTGCACAGGCTCTCGCTGGCTGTCAGCAGAGTCCCGTTTGGCTTTAACAATGACACAGTCACCAGACCACTCACTGTCACTGCTAACCAACCCTCCATGGGCTTCCCACCAAACAACGTGAGAGAGGGGGAGAACTTAACCCGGGAAAACTTCTCTCCAAAGTTCGTAGAGCCAGACTAAAGAGAAAAAAAAACATCAGGGTGTTAGCTATGTTTTCAACCATTAGTTAGTAGGCAGTAAGGAGATTTTCTTACCTTTTCAACATGCAGGGCAAGTTTAACTCCATTGTGTAACCATGAGAGGGATACGATTGGGTCTCCTTCCACTGAGCTGCTCTGTGTGCACTCCCAGCTGTTCACCAGGTGTTCTGTCATGCCCCAACACTTAATCTGACCATCACCATCAGCAGACAACAGCCTCGAGCCTGGCGTACCACACCACACACAAACAATTGATGATAATGGTGAGAACATTTTTAAATCAATGGGTAAATTTCAAGAAACCTTTCAAGAACATGCCTGGATCTCATTTAAGTCTTAAAGAAAATAATAAGAAATGATTATATATGTTATAAATTAGTTATATATTTTATATATATATTAATTA